>MNCI01017909.1:1419053-1584429 GCA_015680685.1 Gnetum montanum | reverse complement strand
ACAGGAACGCACACAACAAGAACAAAGACAAAGGTAAAGCAGCGACAACGACAGTAGCTGCAATGACTAAGGGTACAAAGACTAAGAACAAGAAGGCATCCATGGTGCCTCCTGAAACCACGACTGGTGCCAGCACCAGCCAAGACACAACTGCCCCTAAAGGGCCCCCCAGCCTAAGCCAAACTTTGAGCGTAAGGATTGCTCAAAGTACACGGCATTGCTTGTAAAGCATTCCGAACTGCTGAAACAACTATTAGGGGCAGGGCACATTCAACCTAAGAAGGTGTCGGAGGAAGCTCTGAAGCGTCACAAACATCATTGTGAACTGCTGAAGAACCCTTCTTTAGCCTTACCTAACGAACCACCAGTTCCGAGATCTTTCAGGCTAGACCGTTTCTGTGACTACCACCAGCTGTGTGGTCACGATATGGATTACTGTTGGGTGTTGAAAGATGAAATTCAACGTATGCTGGATGATGGTTCACTCAAGTTAGACAGCAGCAACCCGACGCGTCCAGAAAACCAAACATTGCACGTGTATAAGGACCCGTTGAACGCAAACGATGATCCTTATACAATCACTGTGGTAAGTACAGATAGTGAGAGGAGGGAACCGCCAAAACAACCTATTGTTTTGCGTGTCCCTGCCAGCTCACAAAGGGGGCCAACCATTTCATCGGCAGCTAGTGGGGCCTCGAGGCCGCCCTTCATTATACGGACACCTTCTCAGATACACCCTCAGTCACGCAGCAACAGTCAAGCCGCGGCCTCACCCGCACCCACGCCTAAAGCTCCCTTCATTATCAGGGCGCCAAAACCACAGGCTACTCCTCTCACGCAGGGGCAGACCTCCAACCAAAAAAGTCCACCATCACCTCCCAAACGAAAGGGAGAGAACACATCAGTTAACGCAACGAAAGACCATTCTTCGCTTAGCTTCCCTAAGCCTAGGCCCCTGGCCTCTGTGCCTTCGCCTGTACCTCAGGGGTAGGATAAAGGTGTAGAAACGCAACCGCCTTCTCTTGGCAAGAAAAAGAACAGCCCCCTGACTGACACTGCTCTACCTCGGGAGATCCGTCTCTTGGGCCGAATGGAAGAGGAAAAAGGGGATAAACAACCCAGCCGAGAGAAGGACCTCCCCGACGCATTTACGCAAGTTAAATAGGCTCTTAAACAAAAAAACATAACCCTGAGCCTTTATGACCTACTTATGACGTCTCAAGAGCACCATGAGGCTATGGTTCGCATGCTGACATCCATATCAGTGGATGAAAGCTTGCCAGCGGAGGAGGAAGCGATACATGCTGTCATGTTTCCTTCCGAAACTGAGCAACCTACGCCTACCTTGCTGACCTTCCACGATGAGTCTATCAAAGATGATCTTGAGAAAGGTCAGGTCACAACTGAACCTATGTTTATCACCATCCGGGTCGATCAATACTGGATCCGGAGAGTGCACGTAGACGATGGCGCAGCTACCAACGTCATTCCCTATTCCATCGTGGATAGGTTGGGTCTGGTCGACCAGATCACACCCATGACGAAGGCTTGCGTAAAATCGTTCAACGGGGCACGGGTTCAAGTTAAGGGGATGGTGTGTACTGAGTTTGTGGCGAGGGATCAATTCCCAATAGAGGCCACTTTCTTAGTCATCGAGGAGATGCCAGGATTCAACCTGATCTTGGGGAGGTCATGGTTAGCCCAGCTGAGAGCGGTTTCGTCACCGATACACCAAGAGATACACCTTCCCTATGCCGGAGGGGAGGTTGTGATACGCGGTGACAAAGTCACCCCCACGACTGTCAATAACATTGAAGAAGAACGGGGTTCAGAGATAGAAATGACTGATGATCAAACCCGTCTCCAGATCCCTCAACACACTGACAGCAATGATGATGGTCTAGCTTAGGCCAACCTGCCATTTCTGGATGGCAGCGTAGAGGAGTCAAACCATAAGTCTCCTCACCCTTACACAACACTTAACGTAAAGGCCATTAAGAAACAATTGCGCATTAATGGTTGAATGATGGTCTTTGCGTACGTTATCATATTTTGGCAAGTTATCGCACCTTGTACTTAGCCATTTCTTTTGTTCCATACATTTTTACGCTACATTTGCTTTTGGTGTTTACGCTTGTCATTACTTATGCTATTTGATTTACCATGCTCATGCTATTTACGCTTTCACATCATTTTATCATAATTACGCAAGATTATGTACTACTGTCATCTACGCTAGTTATGGCCCGCAACGGCCTTAAACTAGTTATGGTCTGCAATGGCCTTAAACTAGTCGCTAGGTTACGCAGAATCATGTGACGGCCCGCGATGGCTTTAAACTAGCCATTGCATTCTATCATTATAACTTAGCCACCATCCTTAATAATTACGTTCACGCTGTCCAGATAAAAGCATAAAAGTCAAAAAAAATGAGACAAAATAATTGACATTTGAAACATCCACCAGGTCTTATAACGCGTCTTTTCAGTCATTCCTAAAACAATACTTCACTACACCATCTAAACAAACATTGCGTAATACAATTCCTTCATGCTTACCAGGCAGAGGCTTACTCCATTGAACTTTGACCGTCACAGTTCGGCCTACGTCACTCCCAAGGGCCTCGGCTATATGGAGCCTTTTACGCCGAGCTGCAGGTTCTACAATTTCTTCCGCCAGGCATTTCCCTCGCGAGGCATCGCCGGTGTAAGTAGGCATTATCCCGCCTACGCTGTCGAGGCCTCGCACTTGGGGCGCTGCCAAACCCTTGGTCGTTATAGACAATGACTCCCCGATCCCTTTCGGTGGATCCTGCCCATGGGTGGTGCTGAGGATATGGGTAATCCAAGGTCTAGAGAGCTGGCCTTGGTCTTGCTGCACCCAGATCCCATTCCTTTGGACGAACAGAAACTCAGCAAAACGCCGAAGGCAAGCTATGAAGAATGCGTAATGCACATTAAAATGAGACTCAAGCTTCTTGCAAAGCTTGATCATCTCGTTGCGCAGCCCCTTAGCGAAATAGCTTGCCCAATTGAATTGGGTCCCCTCTTCCAGAACCTCCTGCATAATACGGGTCTGTTCTACAGAAAAGAACTTCCCTTGAGAGAGAGTTTTGGGGAAAGTCCGGGCCCGGAAAAGGGGATAAAGTGTCTTGGCAATGCCCATCTGGAATCTTTCGCAAGGAAACCCTTTAGTCTCCTTCGGGACCCTTACCCACTCCTTCAGCCACTCCTGGAAGTTGAGGCTCCTCTTCGCCTTCTCACTTACGGGAAGGCTGTCCGAGGGGATGCCAAATAGTTCCATGAAGAGCTGAGCGTCAATGTTAAAGCTCACGTGTATGTTGTGTACGCGCGTGCAAAAACGCTCTATCTTTTCGTTGAAGGAGTTGACTAGGGTTAGCATTTCACTGGTGGGGACATTAGGAGTTGCAGCTAAAAATAGATGCATTAGCCCTGCTGCTCGGATCTTGGTGGTCACCGCGACTGGGGCCGCCGAGTGGCCGAGCCAGCACTGTGCATCCTTGATGTCACTGTAGTGGAAGAGGACGGTGCTCGTCTCGCATCCAGAAATCGTAAGGGTAATCTCCCAGGATTTCCTAACTGAACAACATAAAACACAAGTCAAACTGAAACACTATTATGCAACGCTCACAATTTACAACTATATTACGCAATAATCGATACACAACAGCCTTACCAAGTCCAAATGACAAGGGAAATGGTGGAAGGTTCCTCTGCACGTCCTCAATGGTAAGGGGTGGATCTAAGGTCCAGTCATCATGCAGCCACCCGAGTCTCTGGCAATTCTCAAAAGCCCTAGCATAGTGGGTGGGGTACTCATGCATGTCAAAGCCAATCTGCCCTATAACACCAGCGCGCACGTTGCTAGTTGAGGTAAATGCCATTATTGCTGTTTCAGCCCATGATAACGCATCTCCATTTCCGACTAACCTATTGTCATGAATAAAAAACTTGTACCATACAACCTAGGCTTCTCTTACATTTCACATCGATAACAGACATATAACAACAACAAAAATAGACAGTTAATAAAATTCGCTTACCCACCTGCGTAGTACATCGTGCCTTGTGCGTTCTGGAAATAGGTCGAGACATGGCGAGCCATGAACAGTGTGTTATATGCATGATAACAACTGAACTAAGCCATTTCCCAGATCCAGTTTAAGCTCCTTAAGCCCCAGGCGCTAAGTTCTCGGTCCTCGGGATGACCCGTATCGATGGCCCCGTCTGTCAAAAAGGCCAGAATATCTTGTGCAGAACCCACCAATAGGTGCTCTAAAAGGGCACCGGCGATGTCACCAGATAAATCAGACCACACAATGATGTTGTAGTTGCGCAGAAAGAATTGCAGAAACTCCAGCGCACCCCGTCGAAACCATATGACCTTCCCTTGCAACCGCGTTTGCGGGGGAGGGACATTGGGGACGATGGGGTTTATACAACATAAAACCCCGACAATATCCAAAACAATTAGAACAGGCTTTAGCGTAACACTGTACAGAAAACCCAATACATACATTAACACCTACATTTACATTTGCATGACTAATACAAAAAACTTGCTACACCTAGTTATCCAGGCCGAAATCGCCCAAACCCTTGCAATAACGCAAGGTTTGTCCCTGACAACGGCGGTAGACGCAACCCCATCAAACCCTCGCATTAACCCGAGGTCCACAATTTGAAATCCACATTCACGCAAAAGATACCACGAAAAGTAGACATTAAAACAAACATAAGCATGTAAGGAATGACCTACCGATTCAAAGGCGTAGGATCACGAACATCGACCACCGCCTGCAAAACACGCTCCTGATTTTCTTGCACCTCATCGATTTTGGCTAGTTTTGCATTCTTCATTTTTATTTTTGGTGCCATTACAATAGTTTCAGAATTTTTCATAGTTTAACACTTGCAAATCTTCGCAAAATCACACGCTCTAACCCTCTGCTCTTCCTTCTCTCGCTCAGCAATAGCTACAAATTCGAGTTCACAATAGCCAACAGCCTGTCCTCATCAAAAACTACTTACTTATATGCGAGAATCACCGACTTGATATCCGATTTCAGTGGGACTTTCCTAAAACGGAACCCAAAAATCAAGATATTAATGTGGCTGATATCGCATGCACCACTGTCGGAAATGACGTTAAACTACCACATCTTATCGCCTCATAATCGGGTAGCATTGATTACAGCCTGTTTACAATTTCGAACTTCAATTAACTTTCCATGTTTGACAACACTATGTCATCTTTCTCCTGATTATTTACGCACTTTGTGGTTTTGCAGGGCAGACGGCAAATGGACGCAACATTTTCAGCACCTCTAACTTTGACGGGCCCATACGGGAAAGTAGTTAGGCAATTTGACTCCACGCTAGTAGACATTAACCCCCCTTTAGAAGACGTAACCATAGCCACGTCGAAGACGTACCTAGAATGGCCAGAACAGTTGACGCGTACGCTAGACCTGGAGGCTGGAGACATAATCGAAGACCCCCTCAGTGAGGTCTCTATCATTACGCATAGGGCTGAAGCCAAAACTCTTAAAGTCAGTTCTTTATTAGACCAAAAAACGCACGATGCTATAAAACAGGTCCTGCAAGACAACATTACTATCTTTGCATGGTCGTACGAGGATATGCCTAGATTAGATCCCAGGTTAATCCAGCATAACATCATCTTAGATCCGTAGATTAAAGCAGTTAGGCAAAAGGCACGCAAAATCAAGCTAGAGATCACGCTAGCCGTGCATGATGAAATCACTAAACTGTATCAGGCTAGTTTCATCTGTGCGGTCGATTACTCGGATTGGGTATCTAACATTGTAGTCGTCCCAAAAAAGACTGGAAGCATACGCATTTGCATAGACTTCCAGGATTTGAATAAGGCCACGATCAAGGATAACTTCCCACTACCGAGTATCGACCAGCTAGTTGATACGATAGCTGGGCATGCACTTCTATCCTTTATGGATGGTTTTTTAGACTATAATCAGATTCGAATCAACGCAGAACATCAATTGACTATGACATTCATGACACCCTGGGGCACCTTTTGCTACACTATGATGCCTTTTGGTCTAAAGAATGCCGGAGCAACGTATCAACGAGCCATGACATACATCTTCAACGATTATCTCCTAGGAAGGCTGAATGATTACGTAGAAGATATAGCTGTTAAGTCTTTAAAGTCTAAGGATCATTCAGGAGACCTGGAATTAGTCCTTAAAAGATGCTTCAAATACGAGCTTCGGCTTAACCCAAAGAAGTGCATATTCAGAGTCAAAATCGGACGCATGCTAGGGTTTGTGGTGTCGGAAACCGGCATACGAGTTGACCCTGATAAGGTCAAAGCCATTGTCGAATTAACGCCTCCTACAGATCTCAAGAAATTACGTGGGTTACAGGGACGCTTACAATTTATACGTTGGTTCATCTCAAGGTTAACCGACAAGCTACACCCTATGCAACACTTGCTAAAAAAGGGGGTTAATTTCGAATGGACCGATGATTGCCAACATGCGTTTGACAGCTTAAAAAAAGAACTGCAACATTTACTGATGATTTTCCCACCACAAAGGGACTTGCCATTTTACATTTATCTCACAACTTCAAACATAGCGTTATCCGCATTACTTTGTCAAAGGAGGGAAGATGGGTTGGAAGTGCCCATCTACTACTTGAGTCATGCTCTATGTGCGTACGAAACAAGGTACAACGTCGTAGAGCATAATTGCCTAGCATTAGTTTTCATGCTTAAAAAGTGTAGGCATTATCTTTTCCGTAGCAAGGTCAACATCATCTGTAAAAACAACATTCTTAGGGCCATTACGCACAACCTATACGAGAGCAGTAAAATAGCTTGTTGGAAGGCTATCATGGCAGAATTCGATCTGCACTATATTGGCCAATCATCTACGAAAGGCCAGGCAATAGCTGACCAGTTAATAACTTCACCAATTAACAATCAGGCGACTATAGAGCCAGAGTTCCCTGACGAACATGTACATAGTTTAAGCCCTGTCTTGACAGGTCCCGAAGCAACATTGCATTTCAACGGAGCTTCAATCGCTAGAGGTGGCAGTGCTGCCACGGTTATTATGCTATCACCTGAGGATGTGCATCTCCACGCTTATCGCTTGACCTTCCCCTATACGAACAATGTGGCAGAGTACGAGGGGCTCCTCAGGGGATTAATAACTGCCAGTGAACTCGATGTTTGACACTTGGCGATTAGGGGCGATTCGATGTTTGTCATAAATTAGATCACAAGAGTCTTCACCTGCAAGGCTGTACATTTGCAACCCTACTGCGATAAAGCTAAAGATCTTCTAAGCTGATTTGCAAATATCGATGTCCAGCACGTGCCACGCACAGACAACACACTGGCCGACGCACTGGCTACACTGGCTCTAAACGTGCCTTCACATCTTTTTGACACCTACCCTGCATTGATAACAGATTGCGCAGATCCTATCATTCAGATGGTGCAAATCTCTTCTCTTCTCGAGGAAAGCACACCTGAATGGTACGACGACATTAAAACTTACCTTTTACAGAGCAAGCTACCATCTGAATTGACGCGCGCGTAGAAAGATGTGATCCACAAGTGGGCTAGGCAATATATCATCATCAGAGACAACACTCTTTGTAGATGCTCCTTTGATGGCGTGCTGCTTACTTGCGTTGACAAAAACCAAGCACAACATGTAGTCGGCGAAGTTCACGAGGGACTGTGCGGTGGCCACATAGCACCACGGGCTATGGCCCTAAAAATCCGTCGCTTAGGATACTACTGGCCGTGCATGGAAAAGGATTTTCTGACAAAGGTTAAAACTTGTGACACGTGTCAGCGTCACGTGAATCTCATACACGTGTCACCTACAGAATTACATACAACGCAGATAACCTGGCCATTTCAGCGATGGGGACTAGATATTATAGGCCCCATCACGCCAAAATATTCCGTAGGTCATAGCTTCATTATTACTGCTACTGAGTATTTTACAAAGTGGGTAGAGGCTGTTCCCCTGCAAAAGATCACATCTCAGTAGATTTTCCATTTTACCCTGGACAATATAGTAACCAGATTTGGTCTCCCGATGACTATCGTGACCGATAATGGGCCACAGTTTAGTAGCACGGAAACCAAATCCTTCTGTGATAACCTGGGCATTAGACAATCTTTTTCCTCCCCCTATTACCCGCAAGTGAATGGTCAAGCTGAAGCAACGAACAAAGTGATCATCAATCTGCTCAAGAAAATGCTCGACGGCAACAAAAGGCGGTGGCACGAACAGATCCTCTATGTGCTATGGGCGTATCGTACTACCTGTAGGATGGCCACGGGTAGTACGCCCTATAGTCTAGTTTACGGGTCTGAAGCAGTGCTGCCTCTCGAGTTGCAAATTCCTTCTCTGAGAATGGTCCTCTCCACGGTTATAAATGAGGCTCAACACATCGAATCTCGAATCACGGATCTGGATTCAGTAGAAGAGAAGTGGATACAGGCTATTGACACGATTAAAAGGTATCAAGACAAACAAAGACAAAAGCATCGTCACAACCTTCAACAGCACCTGATCAAGAAAGGAGACCTAGTTCTCAAGGCTCTGCATGAACCAGTAGGCAAGTTCTCTGCAAACTGGGAAGGCCCTTTCTTGGTGGTGGACACGTACAGCAACGGAGCATTCAAGTTAGTAGATGTCAACGGCAATGAACTACCAAATCCTGTAAATCATGTGTATTTGAAGCGGTATTACATTTAGCAGCATCTACGGTGTCGACAGCAGGTATGAAATACACGTCCGCTATGACGCTAAACTGGCAACCATCGTCCGCTACGACGCTAAACTGGCATTCCTTGCACGCGTCCTCCATGACGCTAAACTGGCAATATTCATCCGCTATGACACTAAACTGGCAAGTTGTAACCATCCGCTACGATGTAAAACTAGCAATGTTGTACAGGTCCACCAAGAAGAAAAACTGGCATCTTTTGCACGCGTCCGCCACGACGTTAAACTAGCAAAGGTAAGTAGCCGTCTGTTGGGATGTAAAACCAGCATAGCTCTGTCCTTGGGTCATGACACAAAACTAACATCCACAGCACGATCTGCTGAGACCATAAATCAGATACGCCACCGTCCGCTATGACGTAAAACTAGCATTTCTCGGTCTGCCCGGACTTTAAACTGGGACCATGGTCTTCTGAGACTTAAAACCAGCAATGCCAGTCTACCAAGAGTTAAAACTGGGACTTACAGACGGCTTCCATATAAATCAAGTGAGTGCGATCATCTCTGTACAGCTGCACGACAAACGAGATGGGATACTGGGACAGTCCAGGCATCGCCACCCCACCGGCATCCTACTAATTCCTCGGATAAGCTGAGAGGCATCTTACTGATCCCTCGGAGATGCCACCGCTACGCCCACTGCAACGGTGGTACCTCTGAGAGTTTAGTCTCACCAGCCGGAGCCCCAACGGCAACCTCCCCTGATCATCGCTATCGGACGTCGGCTTCACAAATTCATCTAGCTGGTTCCCTGTACAACCAGTTAGCTACACTATGTCTGATGCCTTTTGGCGAAGATATGCTGGGCCAATCGTCAGGATTGGTGGCTCCGCCCTCATGCTCGAGCTCTTTCTTCATGGCCCAATCGCTCTATCTTGCATCAAACGGCGCTCGTTTCGACAACATCATCTCTTATTCGCATGAGCAATGGTGTCCTATGTTTTTCTTCTATGGTTGCAGGTTACTTGTTTTGAGGATGTCATTCAAAGATGCATTTACCTGAGCGGTGAAGAACAACGGCGTCTTGAGATGGCTGCTTAGGTTTGCCCAACCACTGAGAACTGCATACTTCTCATAATCCTACCCTTAGCTCTTATTTCGTTTCATCCCTACCACCCGCTTCCCATACGCAAGTATCCATTTTCCATACTCACACTAGCAGAGATATCGCAGAAGTGATGCGCCGTGCTCCTTTTGCAAGCATTCCTGCTATAATCGGTGATAGAGAGATCTCAGGCTGATGCGCTACACTCATCTAAAAGCATTCTTGTTGACATACGTGTGCGTACGTTTCTATGCGCTCAGTAAGCGTATTCCATACTCCTACCATCTTGACTCATTTTACATCTTCTCTGAACCTGTTTCCTACTATGTCATTCTATCTCCCATTCCCTCCAGCTTTGCTCTTTCATGTTGACAGGGCAATCCTTGAGTAGCCATGGATGGACGTTCTTCTTGCTTCTACCAATCCAGTGTTTCGTATTCTTTGTCGACGTCTTTCGGGCAAGCCCTCCAACCGTCAACAAAGAGGGGCCATTGAAACACCGTGAAAATTGTGAGTCGGCCTCAGGCAAAGATTCGCAATTCAGGAAAGGGTGCATGTTAGAATTCTAGAAGGGAGAATAAAATAGAGCAACACCAAGAGGCGCGTAGCATCAAGTCCTCAACTTCTTGTGCAAATTCCTAATCTTACTATGTTTTCTCTGTTTACGCTATACCACGCAACGTAGCGTAATGGCACTTAGCGTGATTCTATTTAAACATAGTCCAGCATCAGAAGGCTAGTTACTTCGGCATAGGGAGAAGCTTGAGCAGCATAATATGCGACTTCTTGTATATTTTGCTAAGTCTTTTATTCAAGGTCAGGTTTACACTCTATTACGCATGGCAGCGTAATGAGCTCCAAACCAGTCAAAGGAAAAGTCTAAGAAAGTGTGATTGCTCATCATACGCTCATCACGCAACGTAGCGTATCACAGCGTATTGCATCGCCAAGCTAGACATCGTTTACGCTTCATTATGCTAGGCTGTATAAGCAAGCATAAAACAGCTTGAATCCATTGCTTCCATGTTATGTTACGCTCGTGCACGCAACGCAGTGTGAATGAGCGTAATATAACTCAAAGACAGTTGAAACATGCCCGACGTGCATCTATTCTTTACACGCACAATATGCAAATAAGCGTATTGTGCGTAGTCATGAAATCTGACACAAAAATGGTCAAACCGACAGTACCCGAAACATTCGGGACACACGTCATCAGGGATGCACCTTTTCCATAGGACGTCGCAGCCTATAAATACCCCAGTTGACAAAGATACAGGGGTGGGCAGATCAAAGAAGCAAAAGGTATTTTTTTTAGCACTGGAGCACTTATCACTTTTGAGCAGAGATACAGAGAGCAGCACTTTGGCAATTGTTGACAGCATCACCTTACAGCAGAGACAGAGAACTGTTCGTGTGAGCATCGGCAACAAGAGTAATCGTTCTTTGGAGAAGACATAATTTTCTCCATCAGTGACCACTGGCCATCCTAAATAGAAACTACCTAAGGCGAAAGAAGCAGATCCAAGATTGTGGGATCATCTTGCACGGTTCGCAAGCTCTATTGGTCAGAAACAGTTGATCGATAGACGTCAGAGCTTGACCTTCCTTGCATCCCAGCTTTAGCCCACGAGGTAGATCGGACTTCCGTTTGGACCATTTTCTTGTTGTTTTGTGCTTGCTTTACATCCAGTAATCGGGGTCTCCCCATTGTAATGAGATATATAAAATATACAACTTTCAAGTCAAAGCGTAGATCTTGAAACTACGTGTTTCTCTTGTGCTAGCCTCTTCTTATCGTGTTTAGCGTTATCATCGTTACAATTTGTCTACATCATTTTCCCCTCATTTTGCGATTCCTCGAATCCGATCGTTCCACGAGATATTCATCGGTTTACTGATTAGTAAGTCCCTATCTAATCGACAAGACTGTTCAGGGCACTGCAGATTCATTTTTCCAGCATAGCCCTCGCACGGATCCGTGGTTAAAACTGTGTACGTGGGATTTTGTTTGGTATTTTCCAGCTGCCAACGTTTTTCGATGTTACAACAGGGAAGGAGATCCCAATGGCCACCTAGTAACATTCAGATTAGAATGTCTATTGCTTCAAGCTTGGCCCCATGCAATCCTACATGTATGCACCATGTCTTTAACTGGAAGAGCCCTGGACTGGTATAGAGCCTTGCCCCGTAACTCTATATCCTCTCTAGAGGATCTGTTACACCAGTTTGTTACCAGGTTTAAGTACAACCTGAAGCCCAAAGAGACCTTAGATAGTTTGATCTAGATAAAGTAAGCACCACTAGAACTTGTGCAAAAATTCATTTAGAGATGAAGTGCTACACTTAATGAACTTCACGAACCAATCCCAGAAACATACCTACTCACAATTCTTAAATGAGCCATGAATGATTTCATTAAGTCAAGGCTCTACTATCTAAATGCTCACACCCTAAGTCAAGCTTTTGTATAGATAAAGAACATAGAGGAGATAGCCAAAAATAGTCATGACCCCGCTTATTGAGCCTTTAAAAATCAACACATGAAGAAAGACAAAGACAAGGCTAAAGCAATAGTGGCAGCAGTAGCAGAGACGGCTCAACCCAACAACGCAGGATAGAAAGGGAAACAACCTACTATTTCCATTAACTATGAGAGAACTGTTCATGCACCCACATCTGAACCATCCTTCATGAAAACTACTAACATGGGTCACACAAGTACATTTAAGAGAAAAGAACCTGCTCAATATACACCATTGCCCATGAAGCCTTCACAACTACTGGATCAACTTTTAAAGGCTAGGGTCATCAAACATAAGCAATTGTCTCTTGCAGGAGCCCAAAGACATGACTGATACTGTGAATTGGTCAGAAACCCAAGCTTGGCAACATCGAATAAGCCTCCAGTTCTGAGAGGCTTTAGGCTAGATAGATTTTGTGAGTACCATCAATGAAATGCACACGGAACCGACTATTATTTCACCCTAAAACAAGACATACAACGTATGATTGATAGGGGTGAAAGAACCTTCGATGAAGCTAACCCTATGAGATGAAAAAATCAATCTATGGGCATGTATAAGGATCCCCTTAACACTAAGGAGGCTCCTTACGTGATCAACACAATCCATGTCACCAAAGAACAAGAAATACCTAGAAAACCCTTTGTGATTCGTGTTTCTACAAGACCAAAACCATCTCCCCAACCCCCGTTTCCAACATATACATCCTCCACACCTCAAAAACCATTTGTCATCCTGGTACCTCCCGCGGTGGCAATGATGAATGCCCCACCACAAACTCGTCCCACTTCATTAATAATCCGGGTGCCTAAACACCCTAATGCTCGACCATCAATAGTTCCATCGCGAACCCATCCTATTTCATTCGTCATTCAGGTTTCGAAGCAACCAGTTGCTCAAACCCCAACGATTCCCCCGCACCCTCCACGAGAACGCCTCGCAGACAGGCTGACCAGGGAACGTTTGGAAAGATAACATAAAGGTCATGAGTTAGGACCCCAAAAATCCACTCTGTTAAATGTTGTACCCATGGCTTCAAAAACTAATAAGCCAAACATAAGTAACCAAGTTGAAAAATCAAGAATGCTTGAGGAGCCAAGCCCAACAGTTACAGTTGACCACGCAACAATCCTTCCTCAAGAAATACCACTGTTGGGCCCAATGGGCAAAGTCTCAACCAACAAGAACATACCAAATAGGCCCTCAAACAAAAGAACACTTCCTTAAGCCTATATGACCTAATGATGACTTCTCAAGTACACCGCGAAGCCCTAGTACGTATGTTAACATCGATCCCTGTCAGCAAAGACTTACCTGCAACTAAATCATTCACTCATGCAATAATGTATCGACATCAAAAATCAAGGTCCACATCACTAGACTTCCATGCAGATAACATTAAAATAGATAAAAAAATAGGAGAAGTCACCACCGCACCTATGTTCATAACTATACAAGTCAACCAGTTTAAAATACATAGGATGCATGTTGATGATGGGGCAGCCAAAAACATAGTACCATTCCCCGTCATCGAACAATTAGGGCTCATAGAGTAGATAAAACCAACATCCACGACATTCCTGAAATCATTCAGCGGATCACGTGTCATAGTAAAAGGAACACTCACTTTGGACTTCATAGCGGGGGACCAGTTCTTCATGTCAACCGAGTTTGTGGTCATAGATGAGATGCTAGGACATTATGCATTTTAGTTTCATCAAAATCAGATTCCTTGTTTACATTCTTAGCAATATTTCATGTTTACACATTATTATTTCCCTTTACATTTTATCTACACCACTATCATTCTTCTTACATATGCACTTATGTTTGCAAAAATTTAAAAACAAAAAAAAATGTGTAAATGTATTGTATTATATCACGATTAGGTTACATGTCCCCGTTCATTGTTAAAAACAAAAAATTACAACAAAAATGAAAATACTAACAAGAATAACAAGCTAAACTAGGCATCAGTGCTAGGAGGGGGCTGATCCCCAAACTCCTCTGCATCATCGGGTCCTGCTCCACTGGGGCCACCCTCATCACCATTATGACCCTACAATGAAAAAAGTATGAAAACAACTAATTAGTAAAAAAAAAAAAGAATTAAACAACTAACCAAAAACAACAAAAGGCTACAAGACTGAAATGCTTACAAGAGAAGATGTTCTAAGACCAACTTCTATGTGACGAAGAATCTCTTCTTCTGGCATGCATGACCAATCCTCTTCAAGACCTAAATCAACATTGACAATAGCTTTACCTTTGTCCATTGATGTCCAGGAAGGACGTTCAAGAGGGAATTAGCCTACCGAAACTTCCCCAGAGGTAGTGGTAATGGATTACTCAGGAGACCCCTCCACTACCGTACATTCAACAAAACTATCATAGGGAGTACGCAAGTCCAATCCCTCAACAAACATCTCCAACCGACGACATTCAATGGACTCTTCTTTCAGCCACTTCTTATACTGGTAATTTTGATCTTTTTGATCATAGCCCCACTTACGTACTTTGGTGGCAAAGGATTTCCAATCCTGACATTTTCAATTCAACAAATCGATTTGGGCCCTTTGTTCAGCTAGCTCCCGAGTCACCTGTACCTTGTTGTTTAGGACATTCCAATAATGAGCCTAGGTGATCTTGGAAGTACGTCAAGTACTATCACCTGCCAACCTAGTAGATGCGAAATCATAATGGGCTTTGTAGTCATTCCTCTCTTCCTTTAGCTTGGAAAAATTCTTTTCTGTCGATTAAACCTTCTGCCATAAATGTTCAATTAAGCACCTGCAGGTCTAGAGAGACTTTGCATTTTGAACCACGCAACCCACGACTACATCATAAATATTTTTGGAAACTTGCCCAATGTCTTCTGGAAGTTCGGGCAGAGCATCGATATGAGTTGCCTTGGAAGGGTCCCATTGAAGCTTGACACCTATCAATACAAGAAGCACACAATTTAGCTAATGGAAAATCAAATAAGCGCAACGAACTAAGTCAAGTCATTCGATGTTATACATCACATGCACATACCTAATTCAGGTTCATCTTCTTGTAGACGAGCTACCACATTGTTGAAAATGCCAGTAATAAAGTCTACCTTATTGGGCATCTCATGCCATGGCCTCAATGGATCAGCGAATGTTGAATCTGTACGGGAAGACACCTCAACTGGGGCCTCTAACTCTGACCCATCCGCCTGAGATACATGTGCTGCAGGCCCTTTGGTATCCATGTCTGATGTTAAGGAGAGCCATGATAATCAAAATGATATGAAAAGCTAAGACGTACGGAATGCGAATTAAGCTAACAAGACTTACCAAGAGGCCCCTTGCTAGTCAGCTCAGGCGGATCACCAAGGTGTAGAGACCCATGAAAGAAACCATCAAAAACACCTTTCTCCTTGCTTGAATGCTTAAGAGCATCTAAAACCTTAGCAAGGGTCATTTCCATGGTACCCATTTCATCCTCTTCCCATAAGACGAGAATCGCCTTAACTGCTTCTTCCCTTGTTTCCTCATCTTCATCACACCCAATGGTAACCGCTTCGGGTTCACCCATGGGGGTTAAATCTTCCTTTCCCCTCTCATGGGTACCCTCTACTAACACCAACACATCCGAAATTAGCATGACATAATAGGTAGGCATATTTAAGTAAGAAAATGAATTCAAAAAGTAATAAAAATAGTTAAAACAAAAAAATATATAATAATAAATAAATAAAGATAATACTTACCCACTCTTGGCAAGGTGAATCGAATCTTCTTTGCCCTCGACGGCCTCGTCTCTGTAATAGGATCTCTCGGATGCTCACCCATTTTCACCTTAGCCTTGGCCTTCCCAACGGTCTCCTAGATCAAGTGCTCGGCCCTCCTAACAGTTGTGTGCAATATGGGTGGCTCCAACCCCAATCTATCATGAAAGTGGTGGGAACAACTGGCTGAACCTCCTGTGGTAACAGAGAATGATTCATCAATACCTTCGGGTGGATCTTGGGATCTAGTGGTGTCAAATAAATGACGGATACAGGGGCGAGACAATTGTGAGAGGTCCCTTAACACATAATGATTATCTCCATAAACCACTAAGAAGTTGGCAAACCTACGGAGGTAGCCCGTGAAAAATGCAAAAGTGAGGTGGGATTGCGCATTCACGTTAAAGCATAATCTGATAATCTCCCCACGGAAGCCTAAAACTAGAAAATTTTCCCAGTTTTAATGCATACCAGTCTCTAGGATCGAGCGCATGATACGTGCAAGCTCTACCCCAAGAGTTCTCACTTGAGAAAGAGACTTGGAAAATGCACATGCTCTAAACAATGGGTACAATAAATTCACTTTCGCCACTTTAGTATCCACTTGCATAGGGAAGCCCTTGGAACCTGTGGCACGCCTAGCCATTCCTCAAGGTCCTTAATCATGTGGCCTTCCCTATTCACCTTGTCCACTACCACTTTGACACCATCTGCTGGTACCCCAAAGAGATCTGAAAATAATTTGGTAGTCAGATGAAATGTAACCTTAACCCCCTGGACCTGCATGCTAAAATAAGTAACATCATCATTGAAAGAGTCAATGATGGTAACCATTTCAGTCACAGGAACAACAAGAGTCAAGGCATTGAACAGATCTATCAGACCAACATCGGTAAGAAAACTGATGACATGTTGAGGTGCCTTTCTATGCAACCACTATTGTGAATCCTCTGTCTCCCCATACTTCATGAAAAGAGTATCCTCAGTACGCCAGACATGATGGTAACCCCACCAGGAGTAATATCCGCTATAAAAGCATGTTACACAAAACATCAATATCATGAAAAACAATGGGGTAGCAAAGATAAAAACAAAGTGTATAACACAATCACTTACCACTAGCAAATGGATCAGGGATACTTGGCACTGAGTCAACTGCTCGAGGGAAAGTGGGTCCATTGCGAGACCAATCTTTATGTAGCCACCCACGAGCTTCACAACGTTCAAAGGCCCTAGAAAAATGCTTATGATAATGGACAATAGCATCCTTGGTTTGAGCCAACATGGCACCACGAAGAGTGGGGTCCACCATGAAAGCCTCCAAGGCTGTACGCATTAAGTCAAGTCCATCATCATTCCTACGCATTCCATGCTCATCAAAATCGGGCCTGCCAAGAAAAAGATAATCAAACACAAACAATGGTATAGTACCAAAGCAAAAAAAATAAAGATAAATAAAAAAATGCTTACATTTCTACCCTGTACATGATTCCAGGTGGATTTTGGAACAAGGTATGTACACTAAAAGCTAGGAAAAGGGTGTTACTGCTGTTGTAGTGGCTACAAGATGGTAACTCCCAAACATGAGTCAAAGGATGGGTAGATTGAGGACCTTTAGTAGGACCATTCCCAACTTTAAATAGACCCTTGTCCACATCAACAATGAATGCCAATATGTCATGGGATGAGCCAGGCAGTATAGTCTCAACCACACTACGAGCTAACTACTCACTTAAATGAGACCAAATCACCATGCTAAAACCCTGCAGGATAAAAGATAAAAATTCACTAGCACCTACACGAAATCATAATCCTTGAGACCCAATCTCCATATCATGCTGAGGTGCATCAGGTTCCGAAGGACCAAGCCATGACAACACACCCATGAGTTGCACCACCAAAAGAAAAGGTTTAAGTCCCCTAGACATAGCCAGAAATCTAAGTAAGTAAACATAAAAAAACACAAAACACATAAAAGCACCTAACACATATTTTTCCTGGTGTCAAGACAATAAACTGACATCATACTTTAGTCCTAGAATCATGACTTAAAACTGGTACCGCCTCACATAACAATAATTAAACACATTACGTGGACATTAGACATTAGACCATAGAAACAGATAACTTATTTAGAAATAGCATGGTCATGCTGAGAGTTGGGTCCTACTAGAAGTTTGGTCATGCTAAAAGTTTGGTCATGCTAGAAGTTTGGTCATGCTAGACAGTTGGTCATGCTGGAAGTTTGATCATGTTGGATAGTTGGTCATGCTGGACAGTTGATCATGCTGGACAGTTAGAAACCTGGGCCGTCTAGACATGTTGAACATAGGCGTTTCAAGCACTTAGTCATGCTGACAATTTAGTCACACTGCCTAGTTGGTCACACTAGCCACTTGGGCACACTACCAATTTTCACATGGTACCAGTTTGACATGCTGGACCCTTAGGCACGTTGCTAACCCCCATGTGTTAAAAAAAATTCATACACTGAACATTGAGCACACTAGCTACAAAAAAAGACACACGTCAAAGGTAGTTTACGCTGAGCATTGACCTTGTTTCTTGCATACCATGTGAATGCCCAGGGGAGCACACGCTGCACATGCACACACTGCCCTTGGGTGCTCGCGTTCCTTCCACAAAATAGCAATAAAAATAACCAAAGGTAAAAATGTAAAAAATAGGAGTGTACCTACGCAAGGACCCTTCCCATGATGAGATCCTAGGTTGAGGAAGGCATTGGAGCATCTCCTCACTCTCCTCCATGAAAGCCAGTGTTGCCTCCTTCTTTCCTTTACCTTTCTCCTGCGTGCCTTTGCCCTTCATCTTGCACTGGTGACGTTGCCTTACCTTAGACGTTGCCTTGCCTTGGACGTTGCCCTACCTTGGACGCTACCCTGCCTTGGATGTTGCCCTGCCTTGGATGCTGCCTTTCCTTGGATGCTACCCTGCACACTGTCCTAACACTTATGCTGCCTTAGATGCTGCACCCTAGTGGTCATGTAATCCACTACTCCGTGTTCATGCTGTTCACCACCTATAAAATGTTGAAAATTCTGAAAATGACTTCCACCTTAACCCTATTTGACCCCTTTTAAACCCCTCCTTTTTGTTATTTTCTTTATTTTATTTCATTTATTGTTACATGGTGCATTTTTTATCATTTTACCATTTATTCTTTTTATGCTAGGCTCTTTGGTGCAATGCCCAAACTTAAAATATAAAAACTCTAAAAAATAAACTTAAAAATATAAAAATATAAAAAAATCATAATCCTTGTATATACTTGGAGCATGATTGGCAAATGGCCAGATATGGCCCTAAACTGCCAAATGTTCCATGTATGACGATAAACTATTCATCGCATGCCTTAGTTACATTAAGATGTAGAAATTAATTTTTACGAGAAAATAGCAACTCACCCTTGCTCACATGGCTCCCCATTTAATTGGCAGGGGCAAAAAACATGGATAGCAAGCACCTCTTCTCATCATTTTTTGTCAATGGACCACATGGGGCCATTCAACGAGAAATCAATCTAGAATCCATTGATCTAGACTCATCATCAATTTATGACAATTTCGTGGCATCAACACAAGAGACACTTTATTGCTTTAAGGGAATGACGAAAACTCTGGACTTAGAGGCCGATAACATCACCGAAGATCCTCTCACCAAAGTTCCCATTACTATGTTCGATGGCGAAGTTAAAATATTAAAACTAAGCACTATATTAAATCCACAACTAGCCAGTGACATAGCTCAAGTGCTGAAAGAGAACATGAAAGCATTCACTTGGTCCTATACCGATATGCCAGGACTAGACCCTCGAATAGTCCAGCATAACATCATCCTCGATCCAAAACTCAGACCAGTGAAATAAAAAGCATGAAAGGTTAGACCTGAGGTGGCACTGGTAGTTCGTAATGAAATCATGAAACTTTACCAAGCCAGTTTCATCCGGGCTGTTGACTACGCCGATTGGGTGTCCAACATGGTTGTAGTCCCAAAGAAGAACGACACCATTCACCTATGCATTGACTTCCATGACCTCAACATAGCAACCATAAAAGATGACTTCCCCCTACCCGATATCAATCAACTTGTTGATTCAACTGTTGGGCATTCATTGTTGACCTTTATGGATGGATTCTTGGGATACAACTAGATTAGGATCAACCCAAAACATCAACTTAGGATAACCTTCATAGCACCATGGGGCACATTTTGTTATACAATGATGCCATTCAGACTAAAAAATGCCGATGCTACATATCAGCGAGCGATGACATACATATTTAGTGATTATAGGCTTAATTCGCTCAATGATTATGTAGACGACATCGTGGTCAAGTCAAAAATAACTGAGCAACACATCAATGACCTAGACTTGGTACTTAAACGTTGTCTCAAGTATGAGCTTAGGCTTAACCCAAAGAAGTGTGTCTTTGGAGTCAAAACAGGAAAAATGTTGGGATTCATAGTGTCTGAAATAGGGATACGAGTAGATCCTGATAAGTTTAAGATAATAACAAATTTGAAACCACCTAGCAACCTTACCAAATTACATGGTCTACAAGGTAGATTATAGTTTATTAGGCGCTTCATTGAAAAACTGACGGACAAGCTGAAACACATGCAACATTTATTGTGAAAAAATGTCCATTTTCAATGGACTCAACAGTGCCAAGAAGCCTTTGAGAACATCAAAATGGTACTAGCTCAACTATTGACAGTTTATCCCCCACAGAACAAAAAATCCTTCTACATTTACCTTGCGACATTAGATTCATCTATCACATCTATGCTTTGTCAAAAATGAGAAGATGGATCTGAAATCCCTATCTACTACCTAAGCCATGCCTTAGTAGCCCACAAATAGAGATACAACAACATGGAGAGGTCATTTCTAGCCCTTATCTTTTCCTTGAGAAAGTGGCAAAATTATCTCTTCTGTAACCAAGTCAACATTATTTGTAAATACAATGTGCTCAGAGCTATCACCAATAACATTTATGAGTCAAGCAAGATAGCTAGATGGAAGGTGATGATTGCTAATTTTGACCTATGCTACATAGCTCAATCTTCCACCAAGGGTCAAGCAATAGTCAATCAAATGACCGCCTCACAACGCAAGACCAAGCAATGATCAACCCTGAGTTCCCTGATAAGGACGTGAACACCATAGACATCGTGCCCGACAACTACGATGCAATCTTATACTTTGATGAAGCATCAACCTCCCAAGGAGGAAGTCCTACAGCCATCATAATGTATCCCTCTGGAGAAATTCAACCCTCTTCCTATCAATTAAATTCCCTTGTACCAACAACATGGCAAAGTACAAAGGTCTTCTTAGAGGTCTCATGGTAGCACTAGCTTCAGGAATCACATGGCTCATAGTTCGAGGCGACTCACAGCTGGTAATCAATTAGGTCATGGATGTTTTCGCATGCAAAGCTTCACATTTACAACCGTACTGTGACTTAACTAAACACTTTTTGAAATAGTTAACAAACATAGAGGTGCAACATGTTCCCAGAAATGAAAATACCATCACAGATGCACTCGCAACACTAGCGTTAAACATGACACCCAACATGTTTCATGCGTTGCCTAATTCCATAACGAACTATGCCAAACCCATAACCGACACTCTTGATGACATACCTATAGCATTCGTTAGTACTACACATGCATTAGAATGGTATGATGACATAAAAGAGTACCTTCTACGTGGTGAACCGTCACAACATCTAACGAATGCTTAAAAGGACGTGGTGCAAAAACGTTCTCGACAATATGCGTTAATAGGAGACATGTTATGTCGTAGATCATATGAAGGTATTTTTTTAGTGTGTGTTAGTAGCATCGACAGTCACACAATCGTGGAGCAAGTTCATGAAGGACTTTGCGGAGGGCACATAGCGCCTAAGGCAATGGCAATGAAAATCAGACGTTTAGGCTATTATTGGCCACACATGGAGTACAATTGTTTATCCAAGGTCAAAACATGCAAAATATGTCAAAAGCATGGTAATTTAATACATGTGCTACCTAATGAGTTCCATACAGCACAAATCACATGGCCTTTCCAGAAATGGGGGTTAGACATCATTGAATCGATAACTCCCCCATCTTCAGCAGGACATAGCTTCATCATCACCACAACTGAATACTTCACAAAACGGGTTGAAGCTATCCCCCTTAGGAAGACCACATCCAAAAAAGTATGCAATTTCATACTCGAAAACATTATAACCCATTTTGGCATCCCAATGACCATAATCACCGATAATGGGCCACAGTTTAGCAGTGCCGAAACCAAAAAATTTTGTGAGAGCCTAGGCATCAAACATTCGTTCTCATCATCATACTACCCACAAAGAAAAGGTCAAGTAGAGTCCACAAATAAAACTGTCATCATGGTGCTCAAGAAAATGCTTCATCGGAGCAAAAGAAGATGCCATGAATAGCTAGTTTATGCACTATGGGCATATCGAACGATGCATTGAACGCCCACAGGTAAAACACCCTATAGTCTTGTTTATGGATCATAAGTTATTTTACCTTTGGAGTTGCAGGTACCCTCATTACAAATCACTCTCTCTGGACTCCTCGATGAAGGTCAAAATGATGAATGACGCATTGTTAACCTTGACTCAGTGGAGGAGGAACGTACACACACGCTGGATCAAATCGAGCGGGATCAAAAAAACAACAACGGCGACATCGACACAATGTACACAAGCATCCAATCAAAGAAGGTGACCTTGTCCTCAAGATGGTCTGTGAACACTCGAACAAATTCTCAGCTAACTGGGAAGGACCTTACTTGGTCACTAAGGCATACGACAATGGGGAATTCAAACTAGATGATATGAATGGCAATGAGTTTTCTAATCCAACAAATCACATGTATCTCAAACCATACTACGTTTAAAAACTTAAGGTATGCATTCATCCTGGCATCATGATGGTAAACTGATACTATAGATTCGTCCTGGCATCATGATGGTAAACTGATACCACAAATTCGTCCTAGCATCATGACGGTAAATTGATACCACAGATTCATCCTGGCATTATGATGATAAACTAACAGCATAGAACTCCATTCAGTATGACATTAAACTGCCACATTTGTGTCTGCCAGAGTCTACTAAGAATATAAACTAGCTTGCCTCTCCATAGTCTGCCATGACTATAAACTAGCACTGCACCGTCTGCTACGACGCTAAACTAGCAACATCCAAAGGATTATGACGTAAAACTAATCCATGACAGTTCGCTAAGACTATAAACTGGCAACATCATCACTGGACCATTAATCTATTGCTGCAATCAATGACTTTTCTCCATCTAAAACCTACTGCATGATTCACCATGTGGACTCTGATGACATTGATGCTACTTGTTTTTCTTGATTGAAGTTTAACATGGTGCCTCCATCCCATCGGCTGTATTCATGTTTAAAGTATTTTAGACTAACTTACTTGTGGTTTTCTTGTCCTCTTGGAGTTATGTTTGTAGGATGATGCTCAGAGGTGTTCACACATAGATGCACTTCATCATAGTGACAAGGTACCATATTGTTCCCGATGCACGCGACCAAGTTAATCAATCCGCTCATGAGTACATTCCCAGTTCCTGATGCATCCCTTATTCTCCAATATGTTCTCCTTGTCCTACTCAGTTACACCTCCTGGATACATCCCATTCACCACAAAACTTGGACCACACTGTTGCATACCGTAACTCTCTAAGCAGTTGCAACTCGCAACACAACATAGCACATGATACAACTACAAGCACACGAGCATGAGTACAATACTGAAAAAAAAATGCTCTTTGCAAAAAAAAAAATCAAAGATCAAAATACATGATAAGGCCATTGGCTCTTCCCATACAAGCCCCAGGCATGAAGGAATTTTTCTTGAAATAAAACACTCATGTCTCAAACAATCATGTCGCACCACCTCATCGCATGGCTTTGGCTGTTGACAATGGGGTCTCTTAAATATGATACAAGAGTCTCATTCCTCCAAAGGACACACCTCCCATGCCTTGGTCCCAAGTCTGCTAGATACTGGTTGTCGACAAGGACCAACATGAATTTTTCACAAGATCATTCCTCTCCCATAGTTAAACAAAAAAATCCCTTGATCAATCCCCGATCCCACAGTTACAACCTGCTTCCTATGCATCTCAAAACTTCATTTCCCGATCCAATGTACTTTTGAACACGGTGCGATGACATCTGGCCAAGCACCTGACGGATAGTGCTTGATGCCAATTTTCTCATGGTGTTTTGTACTTCTTTGTCGATGCCTCTTGGGTGATGAAACACCACTAATTTTGGCCTAGCACTTTTAGACAAGAATCAAGCTAAGTCATGCTGCTGCCCAACATGAGTACAGTGTGACCAAACTTGCAGGCCTCAGAAACAGCCCCTGATGGCCCATGATTCAATAGGCAAGGTTCCCTCGGGGTCCACAAGCAACTACACCAACTTCTAGCATCTAGAATCAAAATTTTCAAGTTCAAAATGTTTGGTTTTGGCTAAGTACACTTTGGTTACTTTTTCAGACGCTGCACAGCGTAGGATCAACGTCACCAACTTTTGGAGCCCCAAAATTGAGTCAAAACATGTCAAAATTGAGCACAAGGACCCCCCATGACCTTCACCAAGGTCCCCAATAGCTCCAAGCCTCCAAAAAATCAAGATTTGGGCCTCAAATATGCCATTTTGACTTGGTGACGCTAGGGTTACTTTTTCAGACGCTGCACAGCGTAAGGATCAGCGTCACCAACTTTTAGAGCCCCAAAACTAAGCCAAAATGACTTGATTTCAAGGGTGCAAGTCATCCTTAGGGTCCACTATTGATAACTATGGATCCCAGCCTTCAGAAATTCCAGATTTCAGCTCAAAATTACAAGTTTTGGAGGTCACACTGTAGGTCACGCTGGGTAGTCAAATTTCTCTTGTTGTATATTTCATTATAAATCCCCATTTATGGGCATGTCAAGCCCTCATGGTCTAAATTAAATATACTTTCATGGGCTTGAATAACCCATAAATTGTAAAATGCAATGTACCTAGTCAAGAATGTAGCTTTCCAACACACGTCCAACTTGTGCACAACTATCCAACATAGATACATTGAACTTGGTCAAAGAATGCATCTATCCAACACACATCCAACTCATGTACAACTATCCAACACAGATACATTGAACCTGCTCAAAGAATGCAACTATCTAGCACACATCCAACTCATGCACAACTATCCAACACAGATACATTGAACCTGGTCAAAGAATGCAACTGCCCAAGCCTAGCCCAACCCTATAAATACCCTATCAATTCACATAAACTAAGAAGGGGGGAAGAGATTGGAAGAGGCAAAAAAATTGGAGAGATTGGAAACTTTGAAGAAAGATAGAATTTGCAATCCTTGGGCGCTTGGCAAACTTGATTGTTGGCTTCTAAGTATTTCTCATGTTCATCCCATTTCATCATCACATCATCGCATCATATCATTCCGAGGCTAGGCATTTGACTTGCCATCCACACATGTGCAACTACGCTTTGACCAATGCATATTCCTGTTTGAACAATACAATACGGTTTCATTATTACCTTCCATTTACATTATTTACTTCGTTTTATGCTTTTTTTACAATATATATCTGTTTACACTTTATTTATAATTCAGTATGCTCTATTTACATTTCGTGTCACTGTTTGCATTCCATTTACATTCCGTTTACACTGTTTATGATAACCCCAGCGCTAGCCGTAGCTTATGCTCAGGGAAGTCCTTGGTTGATTTTCGTGCAGACCATCCAAGGCACTCTACCTTCATTTACTTTTTCAGCTTACCTTTAGGCGAAGGCAGGGTCAGCTGTGCGTGCTCGATGATCTCTCGGTGTCTATTTCCCTTCTAGCCTTACACCGACAATTTAGGTCAGTACAGTTTTTGGCGCTAGAAGGAGGGCCACTTTCTTGTTATTGGTTAAAACATCACTACCTATCAAAACTCATCCACCTTGCCCATTTGAGTCTCCTCATCCCTATTGATCACATTGAACTTGTGTCACCCCACGCTACAACTGCTTGTGATCCAACTCCATTCACCTACCCCAGTCCATTCACATTTATCATGGAATCTTCCCAAGCCAACCCAGTAACACTACCGATTGCTGACTTTGGGGCTGAAGCTTAAAACCCTGTGACTACTACGGAATCCATGACCATTATTAAACACATAAATCTTCAAATTCTTACATGCCAATCCCTTAGGCTACAGGGAAAAGGCCCTATTCATGCGACTCTTACACCCGAACAGTATAATTTTATCTATGTCAAAATCCAAGCCAACCTACCCATTGATCGTGTAGAGAGGGAAGCTAAGAGAGAATATGAATTCATCCACAAAGGAGGATGTGATTTTATCCCTTCAGCATTTGACATAATCCCACTATCTAAAAACCATCATAAACTCATATCCCAGCTTCTTATGGCTAGAAGTCAAGCCTTACAACTACCTCCCATAGAGCCTCAAGATGAAGAAGATGACTTTGCAGCCCAATCTAAACATGGAGAATCATACCATACCATTAGCCCCCATGCCCACACAAACCCATTATTCCATCCTTTCCTAGAAGAAACTGTGTTTCCTTCTTCATCCACAAACACTCGAGGACCTGTTCCCCATTCCATTTCTATCTTCTCCATGCTCAATAACATTCACTCTGATACGTCCACTTCCATCATTCCTCCACTAGTGTAGTCCCAAAAACTCCCCCAAACCAACGCAAGTTCAATCCTCCAACCTCAAGTAATTGGAATACCTTCAATCATACCAGCTTCCACGTCCACCCATTACATACCCCAGATGCAGATTCATGGGGCATCATTGATTACTCCAACCCAACATGTTCGAGGTGTTACCTCACAACCTGTAGCTGGGTAGTGGGCTCCACTGATAGTCTCAGTGCCAAATACCATCCCACCACAACAAATGTTAGCCCAACAACCTTTCTTTCCCTTTCCAATGCAACAATTAAACCATTATCATCCATAATCCACTCAATCCACTGGTTTGCCTACTGCCCAAGAATGGGCAGACACAAAAACAATGATGCACTCATTGGCAGAAGAACTAAAAAACCTTAAATATTTCAATAATAAGGAAGTCAAGATACTAGATTTCTATCAAGATGACCTAATTGACCCCTCAGTTCCACCCTTGACCTTGCCATAAGGAGTCTCATTACCTCAACTGACCAAGTACAATGGAGAAGGGGACCCAAATGCCCACCTAGTGACATTTAGAACTGAAAGCTTTTTACTTCAAGCATGGCCCCATGTAATTTTGCGAGTGTTTGCAATCTCCTTAACTAGAAAAGCCTTAGACTGGTACTGATCTTTACCTCATAGCTCCATATCTTCTTTAGAGAGTTTGTTGCATCTGTTTGTCACCCGTTTCAAGTACAATTCGAAACCTGAAGCCACGTTAGATAGCTTGATTCAAGTTAAACAAGCGCCATTGGAGTCAGCATAGAAATTTATCCAAAGGTGGAGTGTAGCCTTAAACAAAATTCACGAACCTATCCCCAAAACATATTTGCTCACTATCCTTAAGTCAGTCGTGAATGACTTTATTAAGTCAAAAATTTACTACCTGAAAGCGCGCACATTGAGCCAAGCATTCGTACAAATCAAAGACATAGAAGAAGCGGCACAAACAAGTAATGTCCCAGCCTACTCAACCTTTAGGAGCCAACATACAAGGAAAGATAAATCCAAAACAATAGTAGCAGCAGTGGCTGAGGGAAAACAACCTGCTATCCCAAACAAATATGAAAGAACCACACCCACTCATACACCTGAAAATTCCTCAAAAAGAAACAACAACATAGGTCATGCCCTTACCTTTGAAAGGAAAGACCCTGCTCAATACACACCATTTCCCATGACGCTTTCACAACTACTTGATCAACTTCTAAAGGATGGGCTAATTCAACACAAACAAATGTCTCCTGCGGCCTCGCAAAGACATGATCGCTTTTGCGAATTGGCCAAAAATCCAGCCTTAGCTATAGCCAACGAACCTCCCATTCCAAAAGGCTTTAGGTTGGATAGGTTTTATGAATATCATCAACGGTATGGTCATGGGATTGGTTACTACTTTGCATTGAAACAAGACATACAATGCATGATAGATGGGGGTGAAGTAGTGTTCGACGAGACAAACTCGGTAAGGCCTCAAAACCAATCCATGGGGGTCTACAAGGATCCTCTCAATACCAATACCAACGATGCCCCATATGTGATTAATACTATCCATGTGGACGATAGACAAGACGTTCCTCAAAAGCCTTTTGTGATTCATGGGCATTCAGAAAACACACCTGCCCCAATATATCCTCAAACCCCTTTTACCACACACATGTCCCCCACACCATCAAAACCATTCATCATCCACATACCTCCTTTGGTTGCCACCACAACAAACATACCATCTAAAAACTGACCCATTCCCTTTATGGTCTAGGTGCCAAAACACCCTGGCACACTACCCACCTCCACTTCTCGATGACCTTTGCGAGAACGTCTTGCCGATAGGCTAATAAGAGAGTGTTTAGAAAGAGAAAAAAAGAGCGCATGGAGAGAGAAAACCATGGACATGAATTAGGACTACCAAAGCCTACACCACTAAACACCATCCCCATGAGTCCGTCCATTAATGAGCCTAGTACAAGTCACCAAAACAAAGATGAAGTCACAAGTCATATCCCAAACTTAGCATTCCCAGCTACTAACGTAAAAACCCCTCCACGAGAAATACGAATGCTAGGTCAAATGGATCAAATCTCTACGGATAAGAATGTCCCAAATGGTAAAGACCTAGTAAATGTGTTGACCCAGGTCACACAAGCCTTAAAACAAAAGAATACTTCTTTAAGTTTGTATGACCTAGTAATGACTTCACCAGTACATCGAGAGGCTCTCGTACGAATGCTAACTTCGATTCCTATTAGTGAGGATCTTTCTATAGATGAACCATCCATTTATGCAGTATTATCCCCACAACTTCAGGAATCGAAGACCACATCCTTAGAGTTCCGTGTTAAGGACATTAAGCTAGATGAGAAAACAAGGGAAATCACCACGGCCCCTATGTTCATAACAATACGGGTTGATCATTTCAAAATATGTAGGGTGCATGTCGATGATGGTGCAGCAAAAAATGTAATACCTTTTTCCATCATCAAAAAATTGGAACTCACTGAACAAGTACAACCCACAACAACCTCTTTCTTGAGATCTTTCAGTGGTTCCCGTGTGGGAGTGAAAGGCATGGTTACCTTAGATTTCATAGCCGGAGACCAATTCCCTACATCAGCTGAATTCATAGTGGTTGATGACATGCCAAGGTTTAATCTGATCTTAGGATGTCCTTGGCTAGCTCAACTTAAATCCATATCCTCACCAATCCATCAGGAGATACATCTACCTTACGAGGGAGGTGAGATCATCATACATGGGGATACAACAACATCGATCATTTCCTCATACCTTGAGGTAGGTCAAGGGTCAGAAATTAAGTTCATTAAGCCTAAACAAGAAACCATGAACATACATCAAAATGTGAACCCAACGTTGACTCATAATCCAACTAGCACTGAAGAAACACAAGAAGACACAGACAGACACAGACATAGGAGCCATTCCTACTAATGTCTCTTGGTCAAAACTACCCTTTAACATCATCGATGAAGGGGAAGGTGAATATAAAATCATACCCATACACCCAGCTCCACATGTTAAGCTACAAAAGATCAAGAGGCAACTCAACAACTAGAACAAATGAGACAAATTTTCTGAAATGACGTTAAACTATGAACTGTCCAAAATGACATTAAACTACAAACTGTCCAAAATGACGTTAAACTACAAACTGTCTGAAATGACGTTAAACTATGACATGTCTAGTATGACGTTAAAACTGCCAACAAATGTCTGCAATGAAATTAAACTAGCCACGGTCAAAAATGGCCGGTTCTATTTAAAAATTCTTGAAAATGTTACCACATTTGGCCCACCATGGCATAAAACTAGTAATCCTTTCCTTAACAATAGATGCAACAGTCCATCAAGACTTTAAACTGATGTACCAAGCCCAAAATGGCTTTAAACTATAGCCAAAAAATTACAGATTTATGAACTCTCATCATTTCACATTGAATTTTTGCTTACAGGTTACAAGTTACAATTTAGATTCATGCATGGTTGTTGCCCTTTTTTTCAAACATTTACCTTACGTCTCCCTTTACACTTTAGAAATTTATGTTACATTTAGTTGCACACATATACTCTAGAAAACAAAGAAAAACATTAAAAAAGATGAGAAATAACTAAAATATTTACATGAAACATCAAGATAACGGAAGAATGCAACCATTTTATACCATAATTAAATTCAGGCCATTACATCAGTCTTTATACATTCCACCAAAAAATTAAATTTTAAAAATAGTGCATACACTTAGTTCAAATGACAAGTTAACATCCAGTCCAGTATGGCCTTAAACTACAAAAACACATGGCCCGAAAAGGCCTTAAACTAGCTTATGGCCCAGAACGGCCTAAAACTATCACTTTTTGCATTGCTTTTCTTTCATTCATACATTCTAACTCCATGTACGACAGATGTTGCTTGATGTTGTTTTCTTCCTAGTTGATTTTTTGCAGGATCTTGCAGGCACGTAGCATGACCATGCATGCAGCATCATACTTTACACAAGTAAGGTAAGCATCAGTCCGCTATGACTATAAACTAGCACAGAATAGTCTTGGATCATGACTTAGAACTGATACCACAGAGTAGTCCTGGCATCATGACTTAAAATTGATACCACAGAGTAGTCCTAGATCATGACTTAAAACTGATACCACAGAGTAGTCTTGGCATCATGACGTAAAACTGATACCACAGAGTTTTGTCTGGTATGATACTAAATTGCTACATCCATCCACCATGACATGAAACTAGCATCCAAAGTCCACTAAGACTATAAACTAGTTTGCCTCTTCACAGTCTTCCATGACTATAAACTAGCAATGCACCATCTGCTACAATGCTAAACTAGCACCGTCCAAGGGGTTATGACGTGAAACTAACCCATGATAGTCTGCTAAGACTATAAACTGGTGACATCATTGACGACCATGCAAAACTTGAAAAGATCTGTTGTTGCAGTTGGCTATTCCTGTTCCACAAAGACTTGTTGCATGATTCATCTCATGGGGACTAATGAAACTGATGTTGTTCATGATTCTGTCTGCTTTGAAAATTACACGTGGTGACTCCATCTCCTTGTTTAAAGTGTTTAGCTGACTATTTCATTTTTTGTTTTCTTATCTTCTTGGAGTTGTGTTTGCAGGATAACACTTCTGAGGCATTCGTGCATAGATGCACTTCATCATGATGACAAGGTATCACATTTTTCCTAACGCATGCGACTGGGTTAATCAATCTATTCATAAGTACATTCTTGACTCCCGATGCATCCCCTATTCCCCATCATGCTTCCTTATCCTATCCAATTATATCCCCTTGATACATTCTGCTCACCTCAAAACTCTTAACACACTATTGCAAACTATGACTCTCTAAGTAGTTTTAATGCAAAACACAGTATACGATGCATGACACAAAATGCAAGCACTCGAACATGAGCACAACACTAAAAGCAAGCTCTTTCAAAAAGACCAAAAAAAAAGTAAAAAGAAAAGGAAAAAACAAGAAAAAAAAGCACAAAAGGTCAAAGAACAAAATGTATGGAAAAGGTCTTCACGACCTCGTTGATATCACAAAGAAAACACTATTGGCTATTCTCATACAAGCCCCAGACGAGAAGGCAGTTATCTTGAAAAAAAAGTTACACTCATGTCTCAAAGAGACCATGTTACACATCATCGCGTGGCTTTGGCTATTTACAACAAGCCCCACAAATACTTTATAAGAGTCCCGTTTCTCCAAAGAACGCACCTCCTATGTCTTGGTTCCGAGTCTACTAAAAACCCAGCTGTTGACAAGGACCAATGACATGTCTTGTACACAAGAGAGCATTCCTCTCCCACAAATCCCAGTAGCAATCATAGCCCTTAACCTCCTAGCTTTCCTGGTTACAACCGATTCCCTTGCATCTTGAACCACATTCCCTCAATCCCATGTACTTTTGAAAATGGTGCGATGACACCCAGCCAAGGGCTGACGGTTAATGTTTGATGCTTTGTTGCTCATGGTGTTTTGCACTTCTTTGTCGATGCCTCTCGGGTAGATTCCTCCAAACTTCAACAAAGAGGGACCAATGAAACACCACTAATTTTGTCCTAGCACTTTTAGACAAGAATCAAGCTAAGTCATGTTGTTGCCCAACATGAGTACAACGTGACCAAACTTGGAGGCCTTCGAAATAGCCCCCGATGGCCCATGATTCAACATGCAAGGTTCCCCTGGGACCCATAAGCAACTACACCAACTTCCAGCATCTAGAATCAAAATTTTCAAGTTCAAAATGTTTGGTTTTGGCTAAGTACACTTTGGTTACTTTTTCAGGCGCTGCACAACGTAGGATCAACGTCACCAACTTTTGGAGCCCCAAAATTAAGTTAAAATAGGCCGAAAGTGAGCATAAGGACCCCCCATGACCTTCACCAAGGTCCCCAGTAGCTCCCAACCTCTAGAAAATTAAGATTTGGGCCTCAAATATGCCATTTTGACTTGGTGACGCTAGGGTTACTTTTTCAGACGCTGCACAGCGTAAGGATTAGCGTCACCAACTTTTAGAGCCCCAAAACTGAGCCAAAATGACTTGATTTCAAGGGTGCAAGTCATCCTCAAGGTTCACTATTGATAACTATGGGTCCCAGCCTTCAGAAATTCCATATTTTAGCTCAAAATTGCAAGTTTTGGAGGTCACACTGCAGGTCACGCTGAGCAGTCAAATTTCTTTTGTTGTACATTTCATTATAAATCCCCATTTGTGGGCATGTCAAGCCCTCATGGTCTAAATTAAATGTACTTTCATGGGCTTGAATAACCCATAAATTGTAAAATGCAATGTACCTGGTCAAGAATGTAGCTTGCCAACACACATCCAACTCGTGCACAACTATCCAACATAGATACATTGAACTTGGTCAAAGAATGCATCTATCCAACACACATCCAACTTGTGCACAACTATCCAACATAGATACATTGAACCTGCTCAAAGAATATAACTATCCAGCACACATCCAACTCATGCACAACTATCCAACACAGATACATTGAACCTGCTCAAAGAATGCAACTGCCCAAGCCTAGCCCAACCCTATAAATACCCTATCAATTCACATAAACTGAGAGGGGGGAAGAGATTGGAAGAGAAAAAAAAATTGGAGAGATTGGAAACTCTAAAGAAAGATAGAATTTGCAATCCTTGGGCGCTCGGCAAACCTGATTTTTGGCTTCCAAGTATTTCTCACGTTCATCCCATTTCATTGTCACATCATCGTGTCATATCATTCTGGGGCTAGGCGTTTGACTTGCCATCCACACGTGTGCAACTATGCTTTGACCAGTGCATATTCCTGTTTAAACAATACAATAAAGTTTCATTATTTCCTTCCATTTACATTATTTACTTTGTTTTATGCTTTGTTTATAATATATCTCTGTTTACGCTTTATTTATAATTCAGTACGCTCTATTTACATTTTGTGTCACTATTTGCATTTCGTTTACATTCCGTTTACACCATTTACAATAACCTTAGCACTAGCCGTAGCTTACGCTTAAGGAAGTCCTTGGTTGATTTGCGTGCAGACCATCCAAGGCACTCTACCTTCGTTTACTTTTATAGCTTACCCTCAGATGAAGGCAGGGTCAGCTGTGCATGCCCAATGATCTCTCGGTGTCTGTTTCCCTTCCAGCCTTACACCGATGATTTAGGTCAGTACAGGTGGATTCCTCTAGGTGTCAACAAAGAGGGGCCAATGAAACACCATAAAATTTTGGCCTAGCACTTTTGAATAGAACTCAAGCTAAGTCATGCTGCTGCCCAACAAGAGTACAGTGTGACCAAACTTGAGAGCCTCCAAAACAGCATGAAATGATGCATGATTGAACAAGAAAATCCCCCTCCCCCCAAGGGGCCCATAGGAAATTGCTCCAACTCTTGGCATCCATGATCAAGGGTTTCAGGCTCAAAATGCATGGTTTTTGCTATATACACTTTGTTCATGCTATGGTCACGCTACCCAGTGTAAGACCAGCAGGTGTACAACGTGACCAACTTCTAGGGCCCTAAAATCAAGCCCAACAAGCCTAGATTCGAGCACATGGACCCTCCATGAGCTTCACCGATGTCTCCTGTAGCTCCCAACCTTCAGAATCTTGAAATTTGAGCTCAAAATCACATGTCTTGAGCCACTTTCGGTTAGTCACACTGAGGTCAGGCTACATAGCGTAACCACAATGTGACCAAGCAAAAAAAGGCATATCAAGTTGTTTCGGGTCCAGTTTCAACATGAACTCATTCCCCAGGGGACAAGCAACAACTATACTAACTCTTAGGCTTCAGAAAATCAAAATTTGAGCCTCAAACATGGCACTTTCAGTTGGTCACACTGAGGTCATGCTACACAACGTGACCATAGTGTGACAAAATAAAAAAATAACAAATCAACCATTTTCAGGCATCATCTTCTACATCTAAGCAACCCCCAGGGACAGGAAGCACTTGTACATGTTCACAGGATCAAAAAACTCACAATTTAGGCCTCAAACATGGCATTTGCAATTGGTCACGCTGAGGTCACGCTAGCCAGCATGACCACAGCATGACCAAATCAAACTGACCTAAAATAGCAATAAAATGGAGTCAAATTTAGCATCCAAGCCACCCTAGAGAGCAGGCAATAGTTGAGCATCAATAAATAGGAATTAGCATCCAAAAATTAGCTCAAAATAGGGCATAAACACTTGGTTACACTGAGGTCATGCTGGGTAGCGTGACCAACCAAACATATGCTAAAACAGCCTCCAAATTAGGTCAAAATAGACGTGCAGAACCCTCTCAACCTCAGGCATGCAGATCCACTCCGAAAATGGGTCTCACAGGTCAAAAACGGGCTCAAAATGCATCATAAACATTGGACATGCTGATGGTCACGCTGGCACGCTGACGCCAACGTAAACGCTAGACACTGGATGCTGGGCTCCAGACGCTGACACTAAGACATGCTGCAGACATGCCAGAGCCAGATCCATGCACATTGGGGACCTTGGCAGAGCAAAAATAGCATAGATCTACAGATCTAGAGGCCAGACATCTAGATCCACTCGTGTACTTTAACATTCTTTGCACACTTCACATTTTTTAGTGTATCAAGCTCTTACACTACAGATTACATATGCCAGCGTAAGAGATCTTGGTCATGCTGCACCCTGTACATTGTAAAATTCTGTGCATCTGGTCAAAAAGTTCATACCTATCGCCCGATCCGCATTTCCCGCATCCAGTAACCATGAATCTTCCATACAGATCCGAATCCCATACCGGAAAATCCTATAAATACCCCATTTTTCCATTTAGTCGAGGTGGTAATTTTTGGGGGCATCAAGATCTAAAGAGTTGGTGAATCTAATCATCATTATCTCATGCAATTTAGAATTACCCAGACTTAGTCACGCTGAGAATTGGGGGCAATTTTGGTCATGTTGCACACCTGCGACCAAAAACCTGCAATATCCCAGCGTCTACAACACCTTTCGCATCGGGGCTAAACGTCCACCTTATAATCATTCTGCAACTACGTTCTGACCAGTGCACTTCTTTGTAATTTTCAATCAATACAAATAGTTACATTTTTGCCAATCATATTTACAGTTTACATTATTTTCTATTTATACTGTTTACACCTTGTTTGCGCTTGTCCACGTTTACGTTTACATTTGTTTACGATAACCCAGCGCACTGCCATTGCGTACGCTAGGGGAAGTCCTTGTTTGATCTACGTGTAGACCATCCAAGGCACTCTACCTTCATTTTTTTTAGTTTTCCCTCACGCGAAGGTAGGGTCCATTGTATCTCTCCGGAGATCTTTAGGCGTTCGTTTTTCTTCCAGCCTCATGCCAATGATTTCGGATAGTACAGTAGCTTGGCCTCGACATAGGAGCATAGCAAGTGTAGCACCAGAGTTAGAAACTTTTTTCTAGTAGCATTCTCATATTTGGTTATTTTTTCGACATTTCTATACTTAGACATTTTTAGCACTCATTATACTTAACCACTTCTTTTCTAGCATTGCACCTTTTGCATCTTTCCATAGTAGCATGAATCCCAAAGATCCTTCAACCTCTGTCTTAGGCATAATCATTGTTTGACCTATCTAGCAAGAATTCACAACTAACATCCCTAGAGTTGGGGGGTCCATCTTCATGGGAAGGTAATCCCTCAGGCTTCGTAACTAGTCTTCTGAGCACATGGTGCTTGAGAAAGATAAATATAACTTCCTTTGTGCAAAGCTCTAGGTAGGCATTCCCTTAGACCGCCAAGAGTTAGAGGCAAAGCAAGGTTATGAGATCATACATTGGAATGGAAGGGAGTACTTCCCTACCCTTAACAATCTAATCTCCCTCATCGAGACCATTTAATGGATGCTCAACCAACTCATTTGACTGAGTGGGTCGAACGAGCATGATGTAGCAACCAACTATGAGGAAACCCTATAGGATGGACAAGAGGAATTTGAGGCTCACTTGAAGAATGAGAATCCCTTATATGTATCTTTCCTACCATCCATCTCTAATGTTGCTCCTTCGTAGCCCTAGTCATCTGCCTTCTTTGAGGTAGCAACATCTCCCCTATCATCACCTAGACTGACACCCATTATGGCAAGCCATCAAGTGCATATGAATTAGGGTGTAGGACCATCTATTACCCCACCCTTTGTGGTTTTGGCATAGTCTGTGTGATCCTCTATGCTAGCATCCATGATGCCAACTTAGCCCTATGTGCATATAGTTCCAACATCCTAGCCTCATGTGGGTTAGGCGTCGTATGTCCCACCTATCTCTATGGTTCCCCCTATGATAGCCCAAGCCACAACCACTTATTGGGGCCTTGCTTCCATGCCATGGGCACAACACATGAAACAGGAGCATGCACAATAACCTTTACAATAGTATACTCAATGAGCGTCCTATAGGACAATGCCAACAGTACAACAAGTTGCACAACTAATGTAGTTGGTTGCACCTACATTGAGCCTGGATCAAGTGTTCTAGCTCATTCAAACACTTATTGAAGAGGTCAAATGGCTTAAGGTCACTTCTTCTAATATGGTCTAGGTGATGGACTTCTACTAGAATGACCCCATTAGCCTTGTTGTCCCATCACTGACCTTACTTCCTAGTGTTCAACTTCCCCAGTTCACCAAATATGATGGTGAAGGGGACCCCCACGCCCATCTAGTGACCTTTTTTTCTAAGTGTCTTTTTTTGCAAGCATGGTCACATGCAATCATTCATATGTTTGCTATGTCTCTAACTGGCAAGGTGCTAGACTAGTACCGTGCACTCCCCAGGACCTCCATATCTTTGTTGGAGGATTTGCTTAGCCAATTTTTCACTTACTTCAAGTACAACTTGAAGCCTAAGGTGACCCTAGATCAAGTCATGCAGATCAAGCAAGGTCACTTAGAGCTTGTTCAAAAGTTCATCCAATGATGGAGTGCTACACTTAATGAAATCCATGAGCCTATCATGGAAACTCACCTACTAGCCATTTTCAAAGGTATAGTAAATGACTTCATTAAGTTGAAACTGTACTATCTTGCCCCTCACTCCATAAGCCAAGCATTTGCTCAAATGAAGAGTATTCAAGATGTGGCAGAAGCTAGTAAGGATCTAGTCTATGTGGCCTACAAGAATGCACATGCGAAGAAAGACAAGTAGAAGGGCAAGAAAACAAGAACCATTACAGTGATGGCCAATGAGGCCAAGCCAAGCAATGCCAAACCCATGACCAAGGCAACCAAAGCCCCAGCCAACAACAAGGCAACTAGCTCTGGCACTACAATGACCAACCAACCTACATCATCGATGGCCAGGGGCAAGTTGCCCCAAGGCCAAAATTTAAGTGTAAGGACTATTCAAAGTATACACTATTTCCCATCAAACCATTGGAACTATTGGGTCAACTACTTAGTGTTGGGCACATCCAGTACAAGCAAATGTCTGAAGATGCTTGCAAGCATCATGATCGCTACTATGAGCTCCTCAAAAACCCATTGGTAGCTACACTAGATGAGCCTTCAGTCCCAAAACACTTCAGGTTGGATCAATTTTTCCATTATCATTAATTTCCTTTTCATGAAATGAATTGTTGCATGGCCTTACAAGATGACATACAATGCATGATTGACTAAGGCCAACTAGTTATTGATTCAACCAACCACCTAGTTTGACCAAAAATTCAAGCAATGAAGGTCTACAAAGATCCTCTCAATGCAAGTGGTGTAGGCTATGTCATCAATGCCATTAGCATCGATGACAATGTAGGACTCACACGAGAGCCATTTGTGGTTTGTTTTCCCTTTCATAACATTGGGGCCTCTTCAACATCAATTGGTCCAAGGACCCTTTTTGTCATTAGAGCACCACCTTGGGAACCCATGACACCCTTTTTGGTTAGGGCCTCATAGCATGTTGTGGCGATTGCAACCTAGACACCCTTTGTCATCTAGGTGCTGCAACATACAAAACCCTCACTAAGTTTGGTGGTGGGGATTGCAATAGGCTCTACTTGCCCAAGGCCTCATCTCACATACAACACCAGGTAGTCAAGGTGGTAGCTTAGGAGGCCAAATGAGTGCCTCACTGATTGAATGATGAGGGAATGCATGGCGTTAGGTTTTCCTAAGCTTGTCCCCTTGTTTGCTATTCCTATGACCACATTAGCTGAAGCGGCTACTGCAAGCCATCAACAACTAATCATTGAGGCTCATAGGCAAGCAAAAAAAAAATAAGCCCAAATCTCCTCCCCAAGAGATCAACCTTTTGGGCTGCATGGAGGAGACGAAGGCCAACAAGCCAACTGATGGAAGTAAATACTTTCTAGATGCATTGGCATAAGTTAAGAAGGCTCTTAAATAAAAGAATACAACCATGAGCTTGTATGACTTGGTGATGGCCTCCTCTGCTCATCATGAAGCACTAGTTCACAAGTTGGCCTTCATTCCTATCAAGGAGGACATCCTAGTAGATGAACAAGCCATCCACACTGTGATGCTTCCTCCTTCACCTCAATAATCAAGTCCAACACCTATAGTGTTTCATGATGAGGTAATCAAGGTAGATCCTAGAAAGGGTGAATTCACCACTACATCAATCTTTATAACCATCTAAATTTGGCAATGCAAGATTCGCAAGGTACATGTCGATGACGAGGTGATGACCAACATCATCCCATTCCCAGTCATTAACAAACTTGGTCTTGCTGACCATATCCAGGTCACAAAGACAACATGCCTCAATTCCTTTAAAAGGTCCTACATTGTTGTGAAGGGAACAATCACAATAGCCATTATGGTAGGGAAGTGATTCCCCACTATGGCCAAATTCATTATCATCGAGGAGATGCCTAGGTTCAACCTAATTTTGGGAAGGCCTTGGCTAGCCTAATTGTGGGTCATCTCTTCACCCATTCACCAAGAGATCCACCTTTCATATAAATGTGGAGAAGTAATCATACATGGTAACAAATCGATCCCTCCAACCATTAACAACATTGACATAGACCAAAGGTTAGAGGTAGAGTTCCCCAATGATACATTGCTCATGGAGGACAAGAGTTAACCTTCACCAGTAGACCCACCTGAAGAGCCAAAAGAGGCTAATACCCTCCCCAAGGAGGCTTTATGGGCAAAATTACCCTTTAGCATCAATGATGAAGGTATAAGTGAATACTACCTCATGCTTCCTAGGTCCTATGCATCCCCTAACCTACATCAGGTTAGGAAGCGACGAAATGGCTAGGGTACTCCCTTAGCACAACATGTGTTAGGTGCTTGCTTACCCTCAATTTTTTACATGCTCTGGTAGTCTTGTTAGCCTTTTACGTACACAGTTACGTTCTACATGGTTGCTCACATTTTGCATTATTTTCTTTGTTATGTATTTACCTCTTTTGCTTATGCATTTTCATTTAGTCTTTTATGTATTAACAAAACATTAAAAACACATAAAAATTATAAAACTAAAATTGCAGAAAAAATGGGGGCCTGAAAAGACCTAAAACTAGCAAGCGACCCAAAAAAGCCTTAAACTAACATGTGGTACAAAAAGGCCTTAAATTAGCCCATGGCCCAAAAAGGCCTTAAACTAGTAGAAAACCTACCATGGCCTAAAACTAGCAACCTATCTTGCATCACTATGGCTCAAAAAGGCCTTAAACTAGCATATAGCCAACCATGGCCTAAAACTGGCACCTTGCGATCCATCATAGTCCAAAACTAGCAACTATTTACTTTTATTCATGGCCCAAAATGGCCTTAAACTAGTAATCTTCATGGCCCAAAATGGCCTTAAACTAGTAATGGCCCTTCTTCCATGGCCTTAAATTGACATGGGGTCCACAAGGGGCCTAATCACATCTACTAGTTGCATTACCCACATTAAATAGGTAGTAAAGTAAACATGAAACTTCACGCATAATTCTCATTGCAAGGAAAAGAAAAAAACTTATTATATCTCTATTAGCAAGAGTACATAGCATGACCATGCAACAAAAATGGTCAAAGTGCAAAATTGCTTAACAGTAGGGCTACATTGGGTCGGCTTAGCTGGTGGTGTCTAGTGGAGGTTGAGGTTCCTCCTCCTCCTCCTCTACTACTCTGTTGGGGCCTACGCTATTACTTGGTGCTTATCTCAAAATAATGCAAAATAATAAATTAATCAGCAAGTGCAAAACTACAATACAAAATTAACGTGCAAAGCTGACACATAAAAAAGCATAAAAGGCAAAAGTGAAACTAACCCAAGAGGGTCCTACATCAGACTTTGAAGGTAATCTATCAAGGCCCTCCTCCAAGTATCAGAGGATCTCAACCTTTGATAAGTGTGTCCAGTCTTCATGGTTGAGGTCAACATCCCCAAGGATCTTATCCTCATCCATAATGATCCATGCAAGAGGCTACATAGAAAAGGTAGTTGTAGAAGTCTCCCCTGAGGGTAGGGTAATCTCTTGCTCTAGGAAACTACTAACCACCATGTGCTAGGAAAATAGCTTGAAGGGCCAACTCCTGCCAATTGCCTTGACTCATCCTTGAGTTTCTGTAAGTAGGCATCTTGCCCTCACTTGTAGTGGTGCTTGTGGTCCTTCTTCTTATGCCCCCATTTGCACACCTTTGCATTGAAGCTCTTCCACTCCTCATTCTTATGAGAGAGCAGACCCATTTGCAACCTTTTCTTGATGATTTCTTGGGTAGCCTCATTCTTACCATGGATTTTCAACTAGTACCTAGCATAATCTATCTTTGATGTTCACTACGTAACATCCTTCTGTGCTTGAGTTGACAAGAAATCATAATGGGACTGGAGATCCTTTTTCTTTTTGGTTAGGCTTGCCACTACCTCTTGGAGATCCTGCACACATTTTCATAGGTGCTTATTCTAGTGCCTATAGGTCCACAACACCTTCACACTAGAAAGCATGCACTTGCTCACTACCTCATACACATGACGAGGCACCTGCTTCACCTCAGGGAAATACTTAGGGATGGCATCCACATGAGCTACTCGATTTGGATCCCAGCAAAGCTTAGGGCTTGTTAACATACAATGAACAAACTAATATTAGCAACAGACTAAGCCATAGAATCAGGAAAACAATTCAAAAAAAATGACATGCATATCAAGTTTGGGATTTGCCTACTGTATGTTGTCTACCATGTCCTTTGCAATGCCTTCCATGAAGGTGAATTTATCTAGTCTCTTTGCCCATGGCTTCATGCGACAGGTAGGCACTAGTCATGGATCATTGACATGAAGGTTTGTGGCTACAATACAAACACAATGCAACACTTAGTAATAACTAAGAAGTTAAAGGCTTAAGAGCAAGAGGTAAAAGCAGATGATAACACAAAGTGCTTACCAAGCAAGCCCTTGGATGTTAACGTGGATGGATCTCCTAGCTGCACACCATCAGATAGGTTGGCAAAGTCACCCTTAGGGTGAAATAGCCCCTCTGCATCAAACTAGTGGAAAATCTCTAGGGCCTCTAGTGGCTCCTCCCTATGAACTACTTCCTCTTCAGCTTGAGGAAGGATTGTGTCCATCATGCCTACTATCACTGCCACTACTTCCTCAGCAGTCTTCTTGCTTGACTCACATAGTGTAGCAGTGTTAGCATAGCATAAAAAACCATATATGTATATATATATATATATATAAGCTAAATGCATTTATGATGTGCATTAACCTACAACCACTGAACGAAGTGTGGGTATCTTGAGGCAAACTTTCTTGATGTCTGCTTGTCCAACCATAGGGTGAGTCTCCTCTATTGGGCATGACCTCTTGATTTTTGCCTTGGAGGATCCCACCATCTCCCCGATATACCACTTTGCCCTCTTCGCATCCCCAACAATCATTGGTGAACACTCACCCACGCTGTCATGGAAATATGGTGACTATGACCTCCCCAAATGTGCCTTCATCATAACTGAATATGACTCCTTAGTTCCCTCTAGAGGGTCCTACGCATGAGTGGTAGTGAACAAATGCTTGATCCATGGCTTGGGTAGCTACTTGTGATCCTACACAATCTAACACACACTGTCCTTGATCACTAGGAACTCCACAAGCCTTTACAGATAGGCTGCGAAGAATGTGAAGTGAAAGTGAGATCTTGCATGGATGTTGTGGTGAAGCTTGATGATCTCTTCCTATAACCTAGCAACAATAGAAGAGGCCTAGTTAAACCTAGTGCCCTTCTCTATAACCTTCCACATCACTCACACCTACTCCACTCTAAGGACCTTTCCTTGGGAGAGTAGCTTAAGAAAGTCATGGGCACAGAAAAGAGGGTAAAGCCTTCAAACCTTAGGCACATGCACATTCCCAACCATGATGCCTTTACAAGAGTGAGTGGTTCCCAGCCACTCCTCAATCTCCTCTCTCTGGTCCACCTCTTGTTTGGTCCTATAAATGATTAATAGGCCATCAAAGGAAAGTCTAAAGAAGTTAGCAAAGAAGGCATTGTTAAGGTCCAGGACTACCCTCACTCCGTGCATACGAGTAACAAAGCAGTAGGCATCATAGCTGAAGGAGTCAACGATTGTCACCATCTCAGCCACTAGTGTGCTTGGGCTAAGGGCTAAGAAAAGGTTCATCAACCCAGCATGTGTAAATTGACTAGTCAGAGCCTTTGAGGCCTAATAGCACAACCACTCCTATGCCCCCTCTACATTGCCATACTTCATAATGAGGGTGGCCTCATTATGGCCAGTGGTGACCACTGTTACTTCTCCTAAAGCAACAACATTTGTAATATAGGCAAATTCAACATTAGCATCATGCAATTAATGCATGCATGAGAACAAGCAATAAGAGCCAATCCAACATAATGAATACTCATGTGGAACAAATGACATGCATTACGTAGGTGGTGGCACAACAAGGTCTCTAAAGATGGGCTTACTACTAGCCCATCCCTCGTTAAGCTAATCGTAGGTCTAGCACCACTCGAATGCCTTCAAGTACTGGGTGGGATAGTTCTCTAAGTCCTCTCCCACATATTCAGTAACTACCTCATGAAAGCTTGAACTAGAGGAAAACACCTCTAGCATGGTATAGGTCAAAGCAAGAGCCCTTGTCTCATCATGAAGTCCTTTATCATCAACTTTAAATTTTTCATTGGACATTCATAGTTAGTAGCTAGCAAATCTAGCATGACTAATGAGAATGAGATATAATGAAAAGTAATAGCACTTACTCTTCGACATAATATACAGTCCTATGTGGGTTCTGGAAGACTATATGCATGCACATGTCAATGAAAAGGATATTTCTCTTGTTATAACAAGAGAACTCTAGCATGCCCTAGATTCTGGCTAAGGGACAAATGTTCCTAGGGCCTAGTCTCAGGCCACCTGCTTGATCACCACCAATCATAGGCTCATTGGACATGAATCGTAATATGTCCCAATTTTCCTTGGCCAAAAACATCTCGATGATGGTGCTTGTAGCCTCCACTGCCAAGTGTGACCACATGATCACACTAAAGTGCTACAACAAGTAAGCTAGGAATTTACTTACTCCTGGTTGAAACCACACCACTTGATGGCCTAACTTCATGTTGAGTGCAGGTGTGTTGGGTACAGGCTAGCTAATGCAAGACAGGATGTCGATAAGCTCCAAAACCACTAAGATAGGTTTCAGTAGCATCCTACAACCACCAAAATAGCAAATGAAGGTAACATTAGCATACAATAGACTGCATTTTGGCATAAAATATTACCTTATGCTTAGCAAAACTAGCAAATCAAGCTTACAATAGCATAACTTAGAGATATATCCTTAGGGTCCCCCATGGGGCCCTGTGGGCATAGGATGTTGATACATATTTGACATGCCTAGTGCTCATTGGGGTATAGCAGTAATGTAGAATTAGCATTTTACTTTACATTCATACTATTTGCACCAATGCAGTTTGCACATTCTAACATTCATATGTTTAACTTGAAAAATTAGTATTTTGGCATAGCTTTTGTGCATTTAGCATTTTGTTTCACATAAGGCATTTGTACCATTGGCATTTTTTGCACTTGGAATCTTGTGCATTTGGCATTCCATTTTTGTGCTTCTTCTACAAATTTTTTCACAATTTTTCTAACTCTAGGTGATGTAGCAAGAAATCTGAAAAAAATCTAACTATCTACTATGCTCCCTAAGGAGCATAGCCAAGAAATCACCAAATTTTTCTAACTATTTGCTACACTTCCTAGGGGAGGAATGGCCCCAAAATAGGCCAAAATATTACCAAAAAAATTCTAATTATCAAGAGTGTAGCATCCCATTACATCTAAGAAAAGTATTGGGTACACTCCCTAGGGAGCGTATCCATCCACACCTAAGCCTCATCGTCACATCTCCTTCATTGCACCACCCAGTGCCATCATGCACCAATGACATGTGTTGGGGTACTTACCATGGCTATGGCCTAGGCAATCTCCCTAGCCCTATTCACCCCCTCACTATGGTCGTTGCCCTTGTGGCCACACCACCATCCCTTCCCTCAACCCTATGGCTTTCTTCCCCATGTGTCCCTGCAATGCCCAGCTCTCCCTTTACCCTCATCATGCATTACCTCCACATCACAAAAAAATAAAGGTAGAACCCTGTCCCCTAGCTATGACCATGTTAGTTATAACCCTTACCCCAATCCACCAATTACCCTCAACCATGCACCAACACAAAGACAAAATAAAAGAAATAAAGGAAGAGATGAAGAAACCCTAGCCACACATGCCCTAGCCATGACCATTTTTTTCCTATTCTATGTATTCCATGTGGCGTGGCCCTAGAGAGGAAAATTCGAATCCACTACTAAGGCAAAACCCTCATTTCTTTTTTTCCTCCCTTACCTCCATGCACTGCATCCCTCAAACATACCAAATTCCTCATAACCCATGTGTTGCCCCTTGTTCCATTCACCACAAAAAATCAACCCAAACAATCATAAGAAAATGACATATTAACAGAGATAGAGACCTACAACCTACATGCACATTTTCTCCTCCTAGTCGTAGCTACCAAGGTGGCTAGAGTGGCGATTGTCCCTACCAAGGTAGGCCATCCCATGACCCAAACCCCAATGCAAGAAAGAAAAGCCAAAATGCAAAGAAAATGGTATAAAAGGGAAAAACATAGTGAGCATACCTAGCAGTCAGTGGTGCTCTCCTCTCCTCCACTTACAGCCATGGCAAGTGAAACACCACCAAATTCGGGCAACACTGCAATGGAAAATTTGTCTAAGTGCTAATGCAAGGAAAATGTTTTCTATGTGTTTAGCCCATGATCCCACTACTGGGGGTATGCTTTAGAGCATAGCTAGTGTAGTATGCAACACAACTAGATTTGCAAAATTTTCTAAGTGCCAAATAACAGTTGCAAACAATTTTCTAAGTGTCTTGCTATACTCACATCCCTCTTGCTATGCTCTCCAATGTAGTGGCACTCCAATGGTCAGTCTACACTAGTGTCAAGCCAGAAGTTTCCAAGCTAGCTCATTATGGAAGAAGCATTTAGCAGAATTTTCTAACTCCTAAAGCTACCCCTTTTTCTATGCTCTCGAGTGTAGCTGGCGTAGCAAGAACAAGGACTGCAATTTTTGCTAGATTTTTCTAAGTGTCCATGCTACCCTCTATCCCATCCTACTATGTTCTTTATTGTAGTGAGTGTAGTAGCATTGGGCTTCATTTTTTGCAAGAATTTCCTAACCATTGTGCTACACTCCTAAGCATAGTTAGTGTAGCAATAAGAAACTGCCTTCAAAAGCTTCCAGAGCTTAGCACAAGCCTTCATTCCAGCTCCAGCACTTCTTCGGTAAGCAACATCAGTAACTTGCACTTTTTTTGTACCTCCCCCTACATCCCAAAATTATAACCTATTCTTGATCCCACTCGAAAGAGGGAAGAATATAGTCCTAGAGAATCTCCTCCAAATTGCACTATTTTGCACTATTTGCAAGTACATTGTGGTCTTGGCACATGCAATCTTAGTAGCATAGCCAGTTTGGTAGTCTCTTGGGATCCAGTGGAGCATATCAAAGTGTAGAACCAGTTGTCCCATTGAGAGCGTAGCAAAGGTTTGCATAGCCCCACTTACCCCTTTTCCACGTGACACTTAATCTGCACTTTGCGCTAACCATACGCCTATAAATACCCCTACACTCCATACTCTAGGGGTTTGCATTTCATTCTAGTAGTGGGAATTAGCATCTCAGAGCATCATTTGATGCCTAAAGCACCTTGAGCACCCTGTACACTAGTGCATATTAGCATTTTGGCAATATCTTTGTGTCCCACTCACCACCATAGCACACCGTAAGTTTGCAGGACACTGCGGTAACCAACCTAGTAGGCATGGACCTTATAGTGGATGTCAATGCTCACCTTGGGACACCCTAAAAGCTCTAGGTATGCTACTATTATGCTTGTCTGTACCACCATGTACCTCTGTAAAGCTCATTTGTAATTACTATGCTCCCCATCTAGGGTGGTATCATCCTTTCTTTCTCCCAAACTCCTTTGCATTTTAAGCATTTTCCTTGACATTCAGCACTGCATTCATACCTTTTTTGTTATTTTGCATGATTTTTGCACACTTGCACCATCATTTTCATGCTGTGAGATCCTGCTACGCTCAGCCTTAGTTGGCATTGATACTACCGAGAACACCGTAAGCACTTGCATTTTTGGCTAACCACGCCACCCCCTAGTTGTGCTCGATACCTCAATTGCAACCAAGAAAGTTCCTATTTGATTGATAAGACCATCTAGGGTGCTCTACCTCTATTTTTCAACAAGGCCCTTGTAGGGAGGTGGGGTCAAGGTTGTGCATCCATTGATCCCTTGGCGTTCCAGCCACTAACATTTTCAGTCATCATAGTTTTCTGGCACTAGGAGGGTGCCCCATTTCCTTTTGTGTTTGGTGGTAGTTTGGTGTGTTCTCTACACCTATGTTACTAGCTTCAAACTAGCATAGATGTGACACCCCTATGGTTGTCTACCATCTAGTTGGTGCATATTGGTCCCAATTGTTGGTTCCCTTGGAACCCTATAGGACAAAAGCCAAAGTGTATCTCGCGCACTTAGGCCCTAAACTCTGTGTGCTAGAAAGAGCATAGCTTACCCTTGACATAAGAGTGTAGCAAGCTATAGTGCAGTGCCAAAGTTAGACTTTTTTTTCTAGTAGCACTCTCATACTTAGTTATCATTTCAACATTTCTGTACTTAGCCATTTTCAACACTCATTATGCTTAATGACTTCTTTTCCAACATTGCACCTTTTGCATTTTTTCATAGTAGCATGAATTCTAAAGAGCCTTCAACCTCTGCCTTAGGCGTAGTCATTGTTCAACTTGTCCAACAAGAATTCACAATCGACATCCCTAGAACCAAGGGGCCCATCTTCATGGGAAGGTAATCCCTTAGGCTCTATAACTAGTCTCCCAAGCACATGGTTCTTGGCAAAGATAAATATAACTTCCTTTGTAAGAAGATCTAGGTAGGCATTCCCTTAGATCACTAAGAGTTAGAGGCAAAGTGAGGTTATGAGCTCATACATCAGAATGGGAGGGAGTACATTCTTGCCCCTAATGATGTAATCCCCCTCATTGAGACATTTCAATGGATGCTTAACCAAATCATTTGACTAAGTGGGTCGAATGAGCATGATGCAACAATTGACTATAAGAACCCTTGTAGGATGGACAAGAGAAATTTGAGGCTTACTTAGAGAATGAGAATCCCTTTTATGTATTTTTCCGACCATCCACCTCTAATATCACTTCTTTGTAGCCTTAGTCGTCTTCCTTCTTTGAGGTAGCAACATCTCCCTTGTCACCACCTAGATTGACACCCCTTGTGGCAAGCCATCAAGTGCATACACATCAAGGTGTAGGATCATCTGTTACCCTACCCTTTGTGGTTTCAACATAGTTTGTGCAATCCTTTATGATGGCATTCATGATGCCAACTTAGCCCTATGTGCACATAGTGCCAACGTCCTAGCCTCATGTGGATAAGTGTCGTATGTTCCACCTGTCTCTATGATGCCCCCTATGATAGCCCAAGCCACAACCATGTGGTGGGGTCCTAACTCTATGCCCTGGGCACAACACATGCAATAGTCACATGCATGATAGCCTTTATAGCAGTACACTCAATAAGCATCCTACATGGTCGCATAGCCTATCGTGGGGCTATGGACCATGCAATAGTAGAATAGGCTACACAACCAATGTAGCCAACCACACCCATACCAAGCTTGGTTCAAGAATTCTAGCTAATTCAAACACTCATTAAAGAGGTCAATCGACTTAAGGCCACCTCTTCTAATATAGTCCAAGTGATGGACTTCTACCAGGATGACCCCATTAGTCTTTTTATCCCATCACTGACCTTACCTCCTAGTGTTCAACTTTCCTAGTTCACCAAATATGACAGTGAAGGGAACCCCCACGTCCATCTAGTGACGTTCTATTTTTAGTGCCTTTCTTTTCAAGCATGGTCGCATGTGATCATTCATGTGTTTTCCATGTCCCTAATTGACAAGGCACTAGATTGGTACCATGCACTTCCCATGGCCTCCATATCTTTGTTGGAGGATTTGGTTAGCCAATTTGTCACTCGCTTCAAGTACAAATTTAAGCCTATGATGACCCTAGACTAACTCATGCAGATTAAGTAGGGCCACTTAGAGCCCATTCAAAAGTTCATCCAACGATGGAGCGTTGCACTTAATGAAATCCATGAGCGTATCATGGAAACTCACCTACTGGCCATTTTCAAAGGTGCAGTAAACAACTTCATTAAGTCAAAATTATACTATCTTGCCCTGCACTCCTTGAGCCAAGCATTTTCTCAAACAAAGAGCATTCAAGATGTGGTAGAAGCTAGTAAGGATTTGGCCTACATCGCTTACAAGAATACACACACAAAGAAATAAAATGAGAAGGGCAAGGTGGCAACAACTATTATAGTAGTGGCTAATGAGGCTAGGTTGAGCAATGCCAAACCAATGGCCAGGGCAGCCAAGGCCTCAGCCAATAATAAGGTAATCAGCTTTGGCACTATGGTGACCAACAAGCCCACATCATCAGTGGCCATGGGGCAAGTTGCCCCAAGGCCAAACTTTACACGTAAGGACTACTCAAAGTATACATCATTGCCCATCAAACCATCGAAACTATTAGGTCAGCTGCTTAGTACTAGGTGCATCCAGTACAAGAAAATGTCTATAGATGATTGCAAGCATCATGATCACTACTATGAGTTTCTTAGAAACCCATTAGTAGCCATACCAAACGAGCCTCTAATCCCAAAACACTTTAGGTTGGGTTGGTTCTACCATTATCATCAATTTCCTGGCCATGACATGGACTTCTACATGGCCTTATTGGATGACATACAATGCATGATTGACCAAGGCCAATTGGTTCTTGGTTTGACTAACCCAGTTCAATCAGAAAATCAATCAATGAAGGTCTACAAAGATCCTCTCAAGGTAAATGGCATAGACTATGTCATCAATTCCATCAGCATTGATGACAATGTAGGATCGGCACAAGAGCCATTTGTGATTCGTGTGCCCCCTGACACCATTGGGGCCTATTTGGCTTCAACTAGTCCAAGGATCCCTTTTGTCATCAAAGCACCACCTTGGGCACCTAGGACATCCTTTGTGATTAGGGCCCCACAGCATGTTGTGGTGACTGCAATAGGCTCTACTTGCTCGAGACCTCATCCCACAGATAACACCAGGTAGTTAAGGTGGTAGCCTGGGAGGCCAAATGAGTGCCTCGCTAACAAAATGATGAGGGAATATATGACATTAGTTCTACCTAAGCCCATCCCCTTGTATGCTATTCCTATGGCCACATCAGCTAAAGCTCCTAGTGTGAGCGATCAACAACTGAGCACTGATGCTCACATGTAAGCAAAACAAAACAAGCCCAAATCTCATCTCCAAGAGATCCACCTCTTTGACCACATGGAGGAGATGAAGGCCAACAAGGAAACTGATAGTGGTAAGGACTTTCTAGACACATTGGCACAAGTCAAGCAAGCTCTTAAACAAAAAAAAATACAACCTTGATCTTGTACGACCTGGTGATGACCTCCTCCACTCATCGCAAAGCACTAGTTCACATGTTGACCTCCATTCCTATCAAGGAGGACATCCTAGTGAATGAGCAAGCCATCCATGCTGTGGTGCTTCCTCGTTCACCTCAAGAATTAGGTCCAATGCCTCTAGTGTTTCTTGATGAGGCAATCAAGGTAGACCCTAAAAGGGGTAAATTCACCATTGCACTAATATTTATAACCATCCGCATAGGGGAATGTAGGATTCGTAGGATGCCTGTCAATGACGAGGTAATGACTAACATCATCCCATTTCCAATCATTGACAAACTTAATCTGGCCAACCAAATCCAGGCCAGAAAGAAAACATGCCTCAAGTCCTTTAATGGACTATGCATTTTCATGAGGGGGACAATCATAATAGCCTTTGTGGTAGGGAAGCAATTCCCCACTACAGTCAAATTCATTATTATCGAGGAGATGCCTGGGCTCAACCTAATTTTGGAAAGGCCTTGGCTAGCCTAATTGCAGGCCATCTCCTAATCCATTCATCAAGAAATTCACCTTCCATACAAAGGTGGAGAAGTGATCATACATGGTGACAACTTGATTCCTCCAACCATCAATAATGTTGACATAGACCAAGGGTTGGAGGTAGATTTCCCTGATGATATGCTGCCCGTGGAGGATAAGAGTCAACATTGTTTGGTAGATCCACCTAAAGAACCAAAGGAGGCTGATACCATTCCTGCGAAAGCTTTATGGGTAGAATTTCCCTTTAGCATCAACGATGAAGGCATAGGTGAATACTGCCTCATGCTGCCTAGGCCCTATGCACCCCCTAACCTACATCAGGTTAGGAAGTGACTACATGGCTAAGGTACTTCCTTAGCATGACATGTGTTAGGTGCTTGCTTGCTTTCAATTTTTTATGCTTGCCCTCAATTTTTTACATGCTCCATTAGTCCCATTAGCCTTTTGCTTGCACAGTTACATTCCACATGGTTGCTCACATTTTGCATTATTTGCTTTGTTATGCATTAACTTCTTTTTTTTATGCATTTTCATGTAGTCTTTTACACATTAAAAAAACATTAAAACACATAAAAATTATAAAACTAAAATTGCAAAAAAAAAATGGGGGCCTGAAAAGGCCTTAAACTAGCACATGGCTTGAAAAGGCCTTAAACTAACGCATGGCCTAAAAAGGCCTTAAAATAGCCCATGGCCCAAAAAGACCTTAAACTATCATATGGCCCACCACAGCCTAAAACTAGCAACCTATCTCTTATTGCTACAACTTGAAAGGCCTTAACCTAGCGTATGGCCTGCCATGGTCTAAAACTGGCACCTCATGGCCTTCCATGGCCCAAAATTGGCAACTATTTCCTTTTATTGATGGCCCAAAATGGCCTTAAACTAGCAATCGCCATGGTCCAAAATGACCTTAAACTAGCAATGGTCCTTCCACCATGACCTTAAAATGGCATGGGGCCCATAAGGGGCCTAATCACATCAATTATTTCATTATTTGCATTAAACAATTAATAAAATAACATGAATTTTCACACACAATTCTCATCGCAAAAAACATACATTTTATTATATCTCTATGAGCAAGAGTACATAGCATGACCATGCAACAAAAATGGTCAAAGTGAAAAATTGCCTAACAACAGGGCTATATCAGGTTAGCTTAGTTAGTGGTGTCTGGTGGGGGTTGAGGTTCCTCCTCCTCCTCCTTTGCTGCTCCATTGGGGCTTGCGCTATTACCTGGTGTCTATCTCAAAACAATGTAAAACAACAAATTAATCAGCAAGTGCAAAACTACAATACAAGATTAATGTCCAAAGTTGACACATAAAAGAGCATAAAAAGTAAAAGCAAAACTAACCTAAAAGGGTCCTGCATCAAACTCTAGAGGCAATCTATCAAGGCCCTCCTCCAAGGGTTAAAGGATCTCAACCTTTGATAACTATGTCCAGTCCTTATGGCCAAAGTCAACATCTATAAGGATCTTGTGCTCATCCATAGTGGTCCATGTAGGAGGCTACATAGAAAAGGTGGCTATAGAAGTCTCCCTTGAGGACAAGGTAATCTCTTGCTCTAGGAAACCACTAACCACTGTGTGCTAGGTGAACAACTCGAAGGCTCAACTCCTGCCAATCACCTTGATGAACATCTCAAGGTGATGAGCCTTCACAAACTTGTCCTTGATTTGTTGTAAGTAGGCATCCTACTCTTGTTTGTAGTGGTGCTTGTAGTCCTTCTATGTATACCTCCATTTGCATACCTTGGTGCTAAAGCTCTTCCACTCCTCATTCTTCTGGAAGAGCAAATTCATCTACAACCTTTACTCAATGATCTCCCCGGTAGCCTCATTCTTACCATAGATTGCTAACTAGTACCTGGCATAATCTATCTCTGATGTTCACTAGGTACCATCCTACTATGCCTGAGCTAATAAGAAATAATAACAGTACTAGAGGTCCTCGTTCTTTTTGGTCAAACTCACCACTACCTCCTAGAGCTCATGCACATGTTTCCATAGGTGCTGATTCGAGTGCCTACAAGTCCACAAAGCCTTTGCATTGGAAAGTATGCACTTGCTCACTACCTCATACACATGATGAGGCACTTGCTCCACATTGGGGGGATACTCAAGAATGGCATCCACATGAGCTACCCAATTTGGATCCCAGTGAGGCTTAGATCTTGTTAGCATGCAACGAACAAACCAATATTAGTAATAGACTAAGCCATAGAATCAACAAAATAGTTCAAGAAAAATAACATGCATACTGAGTTTGGGATCTTCTTGCTGTATGTGATCCACCATGTCCTCTACGATGCCTTCCATGAAGGTGAATTTATCTAGTGTCTTTGTCCATGGCTTCATGCAATGGGTAGGCACTAGTGGTGGATCACTGGCAGTAAGGTTTGAGGCTACAATACAAACACAACGTAAAACTTAGCGATAACTTAGCAATCAAAGGCTTAAGAGAAAAAGGAAAAAGTAGATGATAACACAAAATTCTTACCAAGCAAGCCCTTAGATGTCAGTGTAGGCAAGTCTCCCAACTATACACCATTGAAGAGGTTGGCAAAGTCACCCTCAAGGTGAAAAAACCCCTTTGCATCAAATTAGTGGAAGATCTTTGGAGCTTTTGGTGGCTCCTCCTTGCAAGATACCTCCTCTTCAACTTGAGGAGGGTTCAAGTCTGTTGCTCCCACTATGGTTGCTACTACTTCTTTAGTAGCACTCTTTCTTGACTCACATAGTGTAGTAGTATTAGCATAGTGTAATAAACCTATATATATATATATATGATGTGCACTAACTTGCAACCATCGAATGAAGTGTGGGTATCTTAAGGTGGATTTTCTTAATGCCTGCTTGTCCAAGTGCAAGGGAAGTCTCCTTTGTTAGGTATGGCCTCTTGATCTTTGCCTTGGAGGATCCCATCATCACTGTGATATATCGCTTCATCCTCTTCACATCCCCAACAATTTTTGGTGACACTTACCTATGCTGTCATAGGAATATGGTGACTGTGACCTCCCCAAATGTGTCTTTTTCATAACCGAACAAATGTGCCTTTTTCATAACTGAATATGACTCTTCAATCCCTTCCAGAGGGTCTTACACATGAGTGGTGACAAATAAATTCTTAATCCATGGCTTGGACAACTGCTTGTGATCCTGCATAATCCAACATCCATTATCTTTGATCACTAAGAACTTTGCAAGCCTTTGCAGATAGGCTGCAAAGAATGCAAAGTGAAAATAAGATCTTACATGGATGTTGTGGTGAAGCTTGATAATTTTTGCCTATAACCTAGTAGTAATAGAAGAGGCCTAGTTAAACCTGGTACCCTCCTCTATAACCTCCTGCATCACTCATGCTTGCTCCACTCTAAGGACCTTTCCTTGGGTAAGTAGCTTAGGAAAGGCATGAGCATGGAAAAGAGGGTAAAGCCTGCTAACCTCAAGCACATGCACATTTCCAACCATGATGCCTTTATGAGAGCGAGTGGTCCCCAACCACTCCTCAATCTCCTCTCTCTAGTCCACCTCTCAATTGGGCTTGTCAATGTTTAATGGGCCCTAAGAAGAAAGATCAAAGAAGTCAACAAAGAAGGCATCACTAAGGGCTAAGACTACCTTCACTTCATGCATGTGAGTAACAAAGTGGCAGGCATCATGACTAAAGGAGTCAAAAATGTTCACCATCTCTACCACTGGTGTGCTTGGGCTATGGGCCAAGAAAAGGTCCATCAACCTAGCACATGTAAGCTGACCAGTCAAAGCCTCTGAGGACTGATAGCACAACCACTCTTGTGCCTCCTCTACATCACCATACTTCATAATGAGGGTGGTCTCATTACGGCCAATGGTAATCATGGTTGCCTCTCATGAAGTGACAACAGTTGTAACATAGGCAAACATAATGTTAGCACCAGGTAATTAATGCATGCATGAGAACAAGTCATAAGAGCCAAGCCAACATAAAAAATACTCATGTAAAACAAATGGCCTGTGTAATGTAGGTAGTGGTACAACAAGCTCTTCAAATATGGGCTTACCACTATCCCATCCCTCATCAATACAATCATAGGTCTAGCATTGTTCAAATGCCTTTGGGTATTAAGTGGGGTAGTTCTCTAAGTCGTCTCCCACCCATTCAATAACTACTTTCCAAAAGCTTGAACTAGAGGAAAATACCTCTAGTGCGATACGGGTCAAAGCGAGAGCCCCTATCTCATTGTGGATTCCTTCATCATCAACTTTAAATTTGGCATTGGACATCCACAGTTAGCAGAAAGCAAACCTAGCATGGCTAATGAGAGTGAGATATAATGAAAAGCAACAACACTTACCCTCTAGAATAATATACAATCCTAGGTGGGTTTTGAAAGACTGTATGCACATGCATGGTAATGAAAAGGGTATTGCTCTTGTTAGAACAAGAGAACTGTAACATGCTTCAAATCCTGGCTAAGGGATGACTACTCCTAGGTCCTAGTCTTGGGCTACCTGCTCGATTCCCACTAGTGACGGGCTCATCGAACATGAATCATAGTATGTCCTAGTTTTCCTTGACCAACAATGTCTTAGTGATGGTGCTTGCAGCCTCCACTACCAAGTGTAACCACATGATCACACTAAATTTCTGCAATAGGTAAGCTAGGAATTTGCTTGCTCTTGGTCAAAACCACACTACCTAATGGCCCAACTTCATGTCGAGTGCAGGCGTGTTAGGTATGGGTTAGCTAATGTAAGACAAGATGCCAATGAGCTCCACAACCACTAAGATAGGTTTCAGTAGCACCCTGCAACTACAAAATAGCAAATGAATGTAGCATTAGCACACAATAGATTGCATTTTGGCATAAAATATTTGCTTTGCAAAATTAGCAAATCAAGCTCACAATAGCAAAACTTAGAAATATATCCTTAGGATCCTCCCATGGGGCCCTGCAAGCATATGACATCAATACCTATTTAGCATGCTTGGTGCTCATTGGGGTACAGTACTACATTTTGGTTTACACTTGCATGATTAACTTTGTCCTATTTTGCATGTTTTGATGGTTTCACACCATCAATTTGCAAATTTGGCATTTTAGAAAGCTTTGGCACATTTGGCATTTTTGTTTCATATGGCACATTAGCATTTAGCATTTTGTTACAATTTGGCATTTGTTTTACCTTTTACATTTGGTGGATCCTCTAAATTTCTCTAACTCTAGGAAAGGTGGTCCAAAATGCTTGAAATAATTCTAACTCTGGGTTATTCTGAAAACATGACTTGTGCCAAAAAAAACTAACTATTGAGAGCATAGCACCTCAATGCACTCAAATCAGCCAAAGTGTTGGCTACACTCCCTATAGAGCGTAGCATGTAGGGCAAAATTTTGTAAAGAGCAAGAGAAAAGTAATAGGTCGTTACTCCCGTTGTTGCATCCCATTGCCCTGGGAATTTTCCCCTTTCCACCATGTCATCATGTATTGATGGCATGTGTTAGGACATGTGCCATGGTCATGGCTTTGGTGGTCCCCTCAGCCCCATCTGCCCTCTTGCTGCAACTACCATCCCTATGCTTATTCCATTGGCCATCTCCTTACTTTGGTGATGGTTCCTACGCATTCCTTGTATGCTCCATGACACTCATGAATCTCTATTCCCTACAGTGCCTTGCCCCAGTTCCCTTGTCGCTTCACCCATTCACATGCTATGCTCAACCACATGAATAGAAGCATAACAAGGAATGAACCATCTACCACACACATTATCGCGCCTAGCCCATCCCACTAGAACCTATTGCCTAAGACCCAGGATCCCTAGCCCTGCATAGCTATGCACAAGAAAATCCTCTCTCCCAAGGAGCTATGGCCATGCAAATGGAGGAATGAAATTCCCATTCGCTCCCTACTCCCTCATCGTATGTGCTAAAACCCTCTTAAATCCCATCAATCACATGTTGCCCCTTGTCCAATTAGATGTGGATAACCAAAAAAGAAAAAAATGCAGATTCACAACCCACAAAAAAATGCAAACTCACAACCCATGTGCATGTCTTCTCCTCCTAGCAATGGCTACCAAGGTGGCCAAGGTAGTAGTAGTCCCTACCAAGTAGGCTACCACACAACCCAAGCCCCAACTTAAGAAAAGAAGATGGTACCAAAAAAGGGACAAGTATAGCAATTGTACTTGGTGATCAGTGGTGCTCTCCTCTCCTCCACCTATACCTATGGCAAGCATTTCAAGGCTCACCTTCCCTCTTCCACATGGACAAGTCTGGGGTGTTGATGATCACTACAGTGCATCATCCTAGTGCTACGCTCTGGTCACTACACTCCACTTTCTATGCTTTGGTTGTCACTTTGAACTATGCTACGCTCTCTGACTCCTCATTTATACTTTGAAAAAACTGATAGTTTACCCTTGGTAAATCACTTATATATTCCCTCTTGGGGTAATTAAATGTGCTACCTACCACACTGGTGCTCTCAAACTTAGGAAAATTTTTCCTAGTTTCTTGTGGAGTGTAGCAAGAGGTGGCAAGCATAGTAAGGGATGAGCGTAGTGGCTAGAGTTAGAAAAATTTCTGACTTTTTTCTAACAATCCTAGACTTAGAAAATTTCTAAGATTTTTCTAGTTGCCTAGAAAGTGCCTAGCTTAATGCCACAATCTAGACACTCTTTGCCTAGCTCAAACTAACGCACCTTGCACAAATCATGGTTCAGTAAGATCTTAAACTGGCAAATCATGGTCCACTAAGATCTTAAATTGGCAATCCATGGCCTACCAAGGCCCAAAATTGGCTCACATGCTTACCCTTTCTAATGTTCCCTTTTGCATGTTTAGGTAATTACTAATTGCATTGCTTTCCTCATGTTTTGCATTTTGGCCCTATTAAGATAGGTGTGGCTGGGTGTTCTTTTTGGTTGTTTTGTAGAACATGTCATAAGGCTACAGCATGAGCACATACAAGTCTCTTCGTTCACCTCTGGTCCTCATCGAACCTCATGGTAACCTCATCTGATGCATGAATGCCCAATTCCTAGACCTTGATCCCACAACCTATGATGACTACATAACATCCTTAGAAGCACCGTTAGATTGGCCCAACCATCTAGTTAGGGCTCTCGATCTAGAGGTAGGTGATTTCACTGAGGATCCCCTCGTTGAAGTCCCTATAGTAATACTCAAAGGTAAGGTGAAAACACTAAAACTTAGTTCCTTGTTAGAGCCTCAACACACTCAAACCATTGCAAAGACACTCAGTGATAACATCAAGGCATTTGCATGGTCCTACGAGGACATGCCAGGCCTAAATCCATGCATAGTGTAGCACAATATCATCCTTGATCCTCACATAAAACCAATTAAACAAAAGGCCCATAAGGTTAGGCCTAAGGTGGCATTGGTAGTCCATGATGAAATCATCAAGCTTTATAAGGCTGGTTTCATTCAGGCCATTGACTATGTGGACTGGGTCTCCAACATTGTAGTTGTACCTAAGAAAAATGGAAGCATACACATTTACATAGACTTCCAGGACCTAAACAAGGTGACCATCAAAGATGATTTTTTATTGCCTAGTATCGATCAATTGGTCAACACCATGGTTGATCATGATTTGTTGTCCTTTATGGATGGGTTCTCTGGCTATAACCAGATTTAGATCAACCAAAAGCACCAGCTCAGTACCACTTTCATGACCCCCTAGGGTACATTTTGCTATACAATGATGTCTTTTGGACTAAAGAACATAGGAGCAACCTACCAACGTGTCATGACATACATCTTTAGTGATTACTTGTTAGACTTGCTCAACAACTATGTTGATGACATAGCAGTTAAGTCTAAAATGGTGCATGATCATGCAAATGACTTAGACCACGCACTCAAATGTTGCCTTAGACATGACCTTAGGTTGAATCCTAGGAAGTCTATCTTTAGTGTCAAGATGGGTCGCATGCTAGGTTTCGTGGTATTAGAAATAGGCATATGCATAGACCTCAATAAGGTTAAGGCCATCATCAACTTAGACTTTCCAACTAACCTTAAGAATCTATGTGGGGCAGATTGTAATTCATATGTTGATTTATATCATAGTTGACTAATAAGCTGTAACCAATGTAGCATCTGCTCAAAAAGGGAGTGCACTTGAAGTGGACAACTCAATGCCAAGAGGCATTCAACAACCTCAAACAGGAGTTGGCTCAGCTTCCAATAGTTTATGCTCCACAAGGAGATAAACCTTTTTACATCTACCTTGCAACTTCTTACACATCCATGGCTTCTCTACTTTGCCAAAAGTAAGATGATGGCTTCTCTACTTTTCAACTTCTTACCTAAGCCATGCGTTAGTGGCCCATGAAGCAAAATACAATGATGTGGAAAATAATTTCCTAACCTTAGTTTTTGCACTTAAGAAGTGGAGGCATTATCTCTTTCATAGCCAGGTAAACATCATTTGGAAGAGCAATGTATTCCAGGTAATCACAACAAACATTTACGAAATTAGTCAAATCATACGATGAAAAGAAATAACCATAGATAGCACAAGCATTAACCAAAGGTCAAGCAATAACTGCATAACTCACAGCTTCACCAATAAATGATTAGACAACTATAGATCCAAAATTCCTGAATGAGCATGTTAGTAGTATAAGTCAAGTACCTACCAACTTTGAGGTAATTTTACATGTTGATGGTGCCTCAACTTCTCAAGGGGATAGTGTTGTTGCAGTAATCATGTTTCCATCTAGAGAGATTCAACCCTACGCAACAGAGTACGAAGGTCTCTTTAGAGGTCTTATAGCAGCCCATGAACTAGGAATCTAAAACCTAGCTATCCGAGGCAATTCGCAGCTAGTCATAAACCAAGTTATGGAGGTTTATTCTTGTAAAGCATGACATTTACAACCTTATTATGACTTAATGAAGCACTTACTCTGATGGTTTGCAACCATAGATATCCAACACATTCCCCACAACAAGAATGCATTGCCAATGCATTAGCCACATTAGCTTTAAGCATTACACCTAACATGTTTCATGTCTTGCCCACCTTAGTAATGGATTGCATCAAACCTATCACACAAGTAACTGACATTGCATCTATAGCCACAACAAGAACAACACATGCACAAGAGTGATATGATGACATCAAGTCATACCTTCAACAGGGTGAGCCCCTACAGCATCTGACCACTATCCAAAATGATGTAGTGTGAAAAAAATCATGGTAGTACATCATTATGGGTGACAGCACACTTTGTCATAGATCCTATGATGGCATGTTGCTAACTTGCATTAACAACAATGAAGTGCAAATGATCATTGATCAAGTCCACGAGGGATTGTGTGGAGGCCATATAGCACCTAGGGAAATGACATCGAAAATTAGATGCTTAGGCTACTATTGGCCCTACATGGAGCACAATTGCATTTTCAAGATCAAGACATGTGATGTGTGTCAATGACATGGAAACTTAATGCAAATTCCACCCACTAAACTACATACCACATAGATCATGTGGTTGTTCCAATGTTAGGGGTTGGATATCATAGGGCCCATCATGACTAAGTCCTTTGCAGGACATAGATTCATCATAATCACAATTGAATATTTTACCAAGTGGGTTGCAGCCATTCCCCTTAGGAGGACCACATCACAGTAGGTTTGCAAATTCATCCTTGATAATATAGTGACCTGATTTGGTCTACCCCTAGCCATAGTCACAAACAATGGGCCACAGTTTAGCAATGCAGAAATCAAAGCCTTCTATGAATACCTTAGCATCAAGCATTTCTTTTCATTGCCATACTACCCACAAGAAAATGGCCAAGTGGAGGCCACAAACAAGGTCATCTTCAACCTTTTGAAGAAGATGCTTAGCAGTAGCAAATGATGGCATGAGCAACTAGTCTACGCACTATGGGCCTACTGCACAACACACAAAACAACAATAAGTAAGATGCCATATAGCCTTATATATGAGTCTAAAGTGATTTTAGCTTTTGAATTGCAAGTCCCATTGCTCCATGTGATCCTCTCAAGCTTTATCAATGAGGCCCAAAATGAGAAGTTGAGAGCCATTAACCTCGACTCTATAGAGGAGGAGTGCATGCATATGCTTGATCACATCAAATGGTACCAAGAGAAGCAATGACAAAAGCACTACCACAATCAACACCAGTGCTAAATCAAGGAAGGGGACCTAGTCCTCAAGGCCATTTTCAAATCCATGGATAAATTCTCAGCCAACTAGGAAGGGCCTTTCTTGGTCACCAAGGCTTATAACAACAAAGTGTTCAAGCTTGTTGATCTAGATGACAATGAGTTTGCCAATTCGACCAATCATTCATACTTGAAGCTATATTACATCTAACACATAATGCTACATCAATGACAAATAAAGGTAAGCAAGAGTCTACTATGACTATAAACTAGCATAGAGAGTCTGTTATGACTATAAACTGGCACAAAGAGTTTACTATGACTATAAATTGGCACAGAGCATTTGCTACGATGTTAAACTGGCATAGCTCATCCCTAGGCTACAACGTTAAATTGGCACCCACAGCACACTAGTTCGCTATGATGTTAAACTGACACAACATAGTCTACTATGACTTTAAATTGGCATAGCTCATCCTTGCATCATGATGTTAAACTGGCACAACATCCACCATCCACTACAATGTTAAACTAGCACATAGTAGTTTGCTATGACCTTAAACTAGCATATCATGATCTACTAGGACCTTAAACTAGGTTCACAGTTTAGCATGCATGGCTCAACATCCATAGTTCTATAGAAAAATGAGTGTGAATACTTTCCATCCTCCATCTTTTTTCCACCTCTCAATGAGGGGTAGGTGGGATGGGGTGCTACAATTCCAAAATGGAGTTCATGTCATCAAGAAAACAGCTCTGGAACATTTGCAACGTCGACATCCTTGGCATTTTATTGATCCTCTAGAAATGTCCTCAAGCATTTTGTTGACCTTTCAAAGCTATCATCACCATCACCAGTAGTACCACCCCTAGGCTATTCCAACAGCATCATCGACCTTGGGTGTTTCATTAGTGATTAAGGCTCTCACTATTAGCACCACCTACTAGAGTCCCAACTGTACTATGGCCTATCACAGCACTACCACCCTCCAGCCCTCACCATTGCTTAGGCTTGGAAGTGCATCTAATAATATGGCTCCTTGTCATGCTACTAGATTTTTAACCTCCTAGCCTTGGTGTGGAGTCTTGAGCATTTTCACCACCATCGATATAGGCCACCTTGTTGGCCTCCCTTGGGTGCTCACTTCTGATGTGGCTGCTAGAGCTTTTGTAGCTTTTTGGCTTCAGCATCTGCACTAGCCTTCCTACTTTGGCACTGCAAGCTCTTGCAACTAGTCCAACACTCATGGCACTTGCAATGCCTTTGCAACCAGTAATTTTCTTTTATCTCTCATGTTGTGTGGTGGTTTTCTTATTTCCTCTACATTGCATTTACAGGATGAAGCCCCAAAGGTGGTTGTTCAAAGACATGTTTCATCATAGTGGCAAGGCACCACATTACTCTAATGTGCTTGTTTGGACTTGCCAAGCCAATCAAGAGTGCACATCCTTATTACTTTTCTATAGCCCACTTGCATTTACCCCTTTACCTCACCTTTCCTAGCTTTCCTTGCAAGATTCTTTGATGCATATGACACCCTTCTTTCAGTTGACTATAGAACCCATGACAAATGTAACACAACTCATCCCATGAGGAGCCTCTATGGGCTAGTCAAAGCCCAAGTAGATGTAACGCAACTCATCTTGGGGAGGAAGCACCTGTCCTATAGATGAAACATGGTTACCTCTAAGTAAATCCTATCGAGTGGCATGCAATCCACTTGATGATAAGAATCTTGCAGCTAGCATTTCCCAAAAAATACAAAAAAAAACAAAAGCAAAGGAGGGGTAAAATATGCCTACAAGAAAAATCTAGCAAAGCTATAATTTTGCAACTAGTCCAACCTTGAATTTGCAATAGCCTTCTCATAAGCACTCTGATGAGAGGCCAACATGTCAGGGGTAAGCCATTTTGGTGCCATGGGCAATGGCTCTCTCACAAGCACTCCGATGAGAGGCCATTGTTTGATGACAAGCCACCCTGGTGCCATGATCATGGTCAGCTATGCTGACCCCACATCTTACATCATGATACATCATTTGCATCTCATTCCCCCCTTGCTATCTCCAAGTCAATTCCATACACTCATTCCCTACATCCATACCATTCCTTTTAGCACTCTTGAGCTTGACGAAGCACCATTCAATCAGGTCTCAATGAGCAATGTTGGTGTTGTGTCTACTATGGTGTTTCGGATTCTTTGTTGACATCTCTCAAGCCACTCCTCCAAACATTGATAAAGAGGGACCAATGAAACACCACCAAATTTCGACAACACTGTAATGGAAAATTTGTCTAAGTGCCAACATAAGATAATTTTTTTCTAAGTGTTTGACCCATGATCCCACTATTGAGGCTATGCTCTAGATCGTAGCCAATGTAGCATGCAACACGACTAGATTTGCAAAATTTTCTAAGTGCCAAACAGCAGTTGCAGAAAATTTTCTAAGTGTCTTACTACACTCACGTTCCTCTTGCTATGCTCTCTAGTGTAGCAGCACTCTAGTGGCTAGTCTACACTAATGTCAAGATAGAATTTGCCACACTAGCTTGGCATGGAAGAAGCATTTGGTAGAATTTTCTAACTCCTAAAGCTACCCATCTTGATACGCTTTCAAGCATAGTTGGTGTAGCAAGAACAAGAACTGCAAATTTTGCTAGATTTTTCTAAGTGTCCATGCTATGCTCTGTCCCGTCTTACTATGCTCTCTAGTGTAGTAAGTGTAGCAGCACTAGACCTCAATTTTTGCAAGAATTGCCTAGCTATTTTGCTATGCTCCTAAGCATAGCTAGCGTAGCAACAAGAAGTTGCCTTCAAAAGCTTCTAGAGCTTAGCACAAGCCTTCATTCTAGCTCTAGCACTCCTCTAGCAAGCAAGATCAGCAACTTGCACTCTTTTTGTACCTCCCCCTATGTCCCAAAATTGTACCTACACTTGATCCTACTCGAAAGAAGGGAGAATGTAGTCCTAGAGCATAGCCTCGAAATTGCACTATTTTACACTATTTGTAGGTACATTGTGGTCTTGGCACATGCAGTCTTAATAGCATAGCTAGTCTGGTAGTCTCTTGGTGTCCAGTGGAGGGTATCAAAGTGTAGCACTAGTTATCCCACTGAGAGCGTAGCAAAGTTCAGTGCAGCCCCACCTAGCCCTTTGCCATGTGGCACTTAATCCACACTTTGTGCTAACCCTAAGCCTATAAATACCCCTGCATTCCACATTCTAGGGGTTGGCATTTCATTCTAGCAATGGGCATTAGCATCTTAGAACACCATTTGATGCTTGAAGCACCTTGAGCACCCCATACACTGGAGCATATCAGCATCTTGGCAATACCTTTGCATCCCACTCAGCACTGTAGCACACCACAAGCCTACAAGACACTATAGCAGCCAATCCAATAGGCATGGACCTTGTAGTGGATGTTAGTCTTCACCCCAGAACACCCCAAAGGCTATGGCTATGCTGCTACTATGCCTATTTGTACCATCGCATACCTTCTCAAAGCTCATTTGTAATTTCTACGCTCCCTATCTGGGGTGGTATCATCCTTTCTTTCTTCCAAAATTCTTTACATTTTAAGAATTTTCTCTATTGCATTTTAAGCATTTTCCTTAACATTCAACACCACATTCACACCTTTTTTCATTATTTTACATGCTTTTTGCACACTTGCACTACCATTCTTGTGTTGTGAGATCCTACTATGATTAGGCTTAGTTAGCCTCGATATTGTCAAGAACACCATCAGTGCTCACATTTTTGGCTAACCACGCCACCCCCCAGTTGTGCCCAATACCTTGATTGCAATTGGCAAAGTCCCTATTTGATCAATAAGACCATCTAGGATGCTCTACCTCCATTTTTTAGCAAGGCCCTTGCATGGAGGTAGGGTCAAGGCTATGCATCTATTGACCCCTCGATGTTCCAACTGATGTTATTTTCAATCGTCACTATAGGTGTTCTAGGGCTCTCCTTCCCTCTTCTACATTGACAAGTTCAAGGTGTTAACAGTCTCTGCAGTGTGTCATCTTGGTAATATGCTCTGGTTAATGCATTTCACTTACTATACTATGCCTGTCACTTCAAAACTACACTACGCTCTATAACCCCTCGTTTACACTTTGAAAAGTGATAGTTTACCCTTGGTAAATCATGTATATATATCCCTCGGGGTAATTGAATGAACTACCTAGCACACTGACACTCCCACACTTGGTAAAGTTTTTCATGTTTCTTGTGGAACGTAATAAGAGGGGGTGAGCATAGCAAGGGATGAGCATAGTAGCTAGAGTTAGAAAAATTTCTGACTTTTTTCTAACAATCCTAGACTTAGAAAATTTTTGAGCTTTTTCTAGTTGCCCAGCAAATTCCCAACTCAATGCCATGATCCAAACACTCACTGCCTAGCTTGAACAAATGCATCTTGCACAAATCATGGTTTGCTAAGACCTTAAATTGGTGAATCACGATCTGCTAAGACCTTAAACTAGCAATCCATGACCTGTTGAGGCCCAAAACTAGCTTGCACCCTTACCTTTCTAATGTTCACTTTTGCATGTTTAGGTAATTATTAATTACATTGCTTTCCTCCTATTTTTCATTTTGGTCCTATTAAGATAGGTGCAGCTTGATGTTCTTTCTGGTTATTTTGTAGGATATGTCATAGGACTATAGCATGAGCACATACAAGTCTCTTCATACACCTTTGGTCCTAACCAAACCTCACGATGACCTCATCCGATGCATCGATACCCAATGGCTAGACATTGAGCCCATGGCCCATGATGACTTCGTAACATTTTTAGAAGCATCACTAGATTAGACTGACCATCTAGTTAGGGCTCTCGAGCTAGAGACAAGTGACATCACTAAGGATCCCCTCATCAAAGTCCCTATAGCAACACTCAGCAATGAGGTGAAAACACTAAAAATTAGTTCCTTGTTAGAGCCTCAACAAGCCCAAAGCATCGCAAAGACACTCAATGACAACATTAAGGCATTTCCATGGTCCTACAAGGACATTCTAGGCCTAGATCCTTGCATAGTGCAACATAACATCATCCTCGATCCTTTCATAAAACCAGTTAAATAGAAAGCCTGTAAGGTTAGGCTTGAGGTGGTGTATATAGTCTATAATGAAATCACCAAGCTCTACAAGGCTAGTTTCATCTGGGTTGTTGACTATGAAGATTGGATCTCGAACATCGTAGTTGTACATAAGGAAAATGGAAGCATATGCATTTGCATAGACTTCCAGGACCTGAACAAAGCAACCATCAAAGATGATTTTCGATTACCTAGTATCAATAAATTGATCAATACCATGACTGATCATACTTTGTTGTCCTTTATGGATGGGTTCTCTGGTTACAACCAACTTCAGATCAACCTAGAGCATGAGCTCGGTACCACCTTCATGACCCCTTGGGGCATATTTTGCTACACAATGATACCTTTTGGACTATAGAATGTAGGATCAACCTACCAATGCATCATGACGTACATCTTTAGTGATTACTTATTAGACTTACTCAATGACTATGTTGATGACATAGTAGTTATGTCTAAAATGGTGCATGATCATGCAAATGACTTAGACTATGTACTCAAATGCTGCCTTAGACATGACCTTAGGCTGAATCCTAGGAAGTGTGTCTTCAATGTTAAGAGGGGTTGCATGCTAGGTTTTGTGGTATTAGAAATAGGCATACACATAGACCCTAATAAGGTTAAAGCCATCATCAACTTAGCACCACCAATTAACCTTAAGGAGCTACGTGGGTTATAAGGCAAATTGCAATTCATATGTTAGTTCATCACATGATTGATTGATAAGCTACAACCAATGCAACATCTGCTCAAAAAGGAGGTCCACTTTGAGTGGACAGCTCAATGCCAAGAGCAATTTGACAACCTCAAATAGGAGCTGGCTCAACTTCCAATAGTCTACCCTCCACAAGGAGATAAAACTTTTTACATCTACCTTGCAACTTTCGACACATCCATCGCTTCTCTACTTTGCCAAAAGTGAGACGATGGCTCAGAGATCCCTGTATATTACCTAAGCCATGTGTTAGTGGCCCATGAAGAAAAATATAATGATGTGGAAAAGAACTACCTCACCTTAGTCTTTGCACTTAAGAAGTGGAGGCATTATCTCTTCTGCAACTAGGTAAACATCATTTGCAAAAGAAATGTACTCTAGGCAATCAAAAAAAATACTTACAAAGGTAGTCAAATTGCATAATGGAAAGTAATAACTATGGATTTTGACTTGCACTACATAGTGCAAGCAACAACCAAAGGTCAAGCAATAGCTACACAACTCACAGCTTCACCAATAAATGATCAAGCAACTATAGATATGAAATTCTCGGATGAGCATGTTAGCAATATAAGTCAAGCACCTACCAACTTTTGAGGTAATTTTACACTTTGATGGTGCTTCAACCTCTTAAGGAAGTAGTGCCACTATAGTAATTACATTTCCCTCTAGAGAGATCTGACCCTTCACTTATCATTTTACATTTCGTTGCACTAACAACATGGTGGAGTATGAAGGTCTCCTTAGAGGTCTTATAGTAGCCCATGACCTAGGAATTTGAAACCTAGCAATCTGAGGTGATTCGCAACTAGTCATCAACCAAGTTATAGAGGTTTACACTTGCAAAGCACAACATTTACAACCTTATTATGACTTGGCAAAGAGGTTTCTTTGATGGTTTACAATTGTAGATATCCAACACATCCCCCACAACAAGAATTTCATCACTAATGCATTAGCCACACTAGCTTTAAGCATTACAACTAACATGTTTCATGCATTAACTACCTTAGTAATGGATTGCACTGAACCTATCACATAATTAACTAACATTGCATTTGTAGCCATAAGCATGGCTTATGTGCAAGAGTGGTCTGATGACATCAAGTCATACCTTCAATAGGATGAGCCTTTGTAGCATCTGATCACTATCCAAAAGGATGCAGTGCAAAAATGATCATGGCAGTACATCCTCGTAGGTGATAGCACACAATGTCATAGATCCTATGATGGCATATTTCTAACCTATGTTAGCAATAGTGAAGCACAAATGATCATTGATCAAGTCCACAAGGGATTGTGCGAAGGTCACATAGCACCTAGGGCAATGACATCAAAAATTAGACGCTTAGGCTACTATTGGCCTTATATGAAGCACGATTGCATTTCTAAGGTCAAGATGTGCAACATGTGTTAACAACATGAAAACTTAATGCATGTGCCACCCATTGAACTACACACCACATAGATCACATGATCATTCCAATGTTGGGTTTTGGATATCATAGGGCCCATCACACCTAAGTCCTCTGCAGAATATAGCTTCACCAAAACCATGACCAAATACTTTACTGAGTCGATTGAAGCCATTTCCCTTAGGAGGACCACATCACAGGAGGTTTGCAAATTCATCCTTGATAATATAGTGACCTGATTTGGTCTACCCATGACCATAGTCACGGACAATGGGCCACAGTTTAGTAGTGTAGAAACCAAAGCCTTCTGTGAATACCTTGGCATCAAGCATTTCTTTTTGTCGCCATATTATCTGTAGAAAAATGGCCAAGTGGAGGCCACAAACAAGGTCATCGTCAACCTTCTAAAGAGATGCTTAGCAGTAGTAAACAATGATGGCGCAAGTAGCTGGTCTATGCACTATGGACCTACTACACAACACGCAGAATAACAATAGGTAAGATGCCATATAGCTTTGTATATGAGTTTGAAGTGATTTTTCCTCTTGAATTATAGGTCCCATTGCTCTGTGTGATCCTCTCGAGATTCATCAATGAGGCCCATAATGATGAGTTCAGAGCCATTAACCTCGACTCTATAGAGGAGGAGCACATGCAGATACTTGATTACATCAAACAGTACCAAGCAATAGCAAAAGCACTACAACAATCAGCACTAGCGCTAGATCAAGGAAGGGACCCTAGTCCTCAAGGCTATTTGCGAACCCACAGACAAATTGTTAGCCAATTGAGATGAGCCTTTCTTTGTCACCAAGGACTATAACCATGAAGCATTCAAGCTCGCTGATCTAATAGTAATGAGTTTGCTAATTTGACCAATCATTTGTACCTAAAGGCATATTACACCTAACACACAACACTGCATCAATGATAAAGCAAGGTAAGTGAGAGTCTACTATGACTATAAACTAGCATAGCTTGTCCCTAGGCTATGATGTTAAACTAGAATCCACAACACACCCATCCTCTATGATGTTAAATTGACAATACAAGTCTGCTATGACTTTAAACTGGCACAGCTCATCCTTGGACTATGACATTAAACTGGCATCCACATCATAGTTCACTATGACTATAAACTAGCACAACTCATCCTTGCATCATGATGTTAAACTGGCACAACATCCACCATCTATTATAATGTTAAACTAGCACAAAGTAGTCTACTAGGACTATAAACTAGTACATCATGGTCTACCAAGACCTTAAACTGGGTTTGCAGTTTAGTATGCATGGCTCAACATCCATAGTTCTATGAACAAGTGAGTGTGAATGCTTTCCATCCTCTGTCATCTGCCCACCTCTCGATGGGCTAGGTGGGGTGGGGCATTGTAGTTCCAAAATGGAGTTCACGTCATCAAGAAAATTCCACTAGAACATTTGCAGCATCATTGCCCTTGACATTTTGTTGATCCTCTGGAAATTCCCTCAAGCATTTTGCTAACCTTCTGGAGCTACCACCACCATCGCCAGTAGTACCACCCCTAGGCTATGCTAACAACATTGCCAGCCTTGGGTGTTTCATCAATGGTTGGGACTCTCACTGTTAATACTACCACCTAGTAGAGTCCCAATAGTATTGTGGCCTAGCCACAACACTACCATCCTCTAGCCCCCACCATTTCCTGGGCTTGGAAGTACATCCAACAGGATGACTCCCTACTATCCTACTAGATTTCTAAGCTCTTATCCTTGGTGTGGAGTCTCAAGCACCTACATTTTCATCACCTTTAACCATCTCATTGGCCTCCCTTGGGTGCCCACTTCTAATGTGGCTGCTAGAGCTTTTGTAGCTTTTTGGCTCTAGCATCTACACTAGTCTTCCTACTTTGGCACTACAAGCTCTTACAACTAGTTGAGCACTCATGGCACTTGCAGCGCCTTTGCAACCAAGAGCTTGCTTTTTATCTCTCATGTTGTGTGGTGTTTTTCTTGTTTCCTCTATGTTGTATTTGTAGGATGGAACCCTAGAGGTAGTCGTTCGTAGACACGATTCATCACAGTGGAAAGACACCACATTGCTTTGATGTGCTTGGTTAGACTTTCCAAGTCAATTGAGAGTGCACATCCCTATGGCCTTGCTATAACCCATTCGCATTTGCTCCTTTACATTACCTTTCCCCACCTTCCTTGTAAGCTTCTTTGATGCATATGACATCCTCCTTTCAATTGACTATAGAATCCATGATAGACATAATGCAACTTGTCCCATGGGAAGCCTCTATAGACTAGTCAAATCCCAAGCAAATATAACACAACTCATCCCAGGGAGGAAACACCTATCCTACAAATGTACTGTGGTTGCCTCTAAGTAAAGCCCATTGAGTGGCATGCAGTTGACTCAATGATAAGCATATTGTAGGTAGCATTTTACAAAAAAAAAAAAAGCAAAAGTGGGGTAAAACATATCCACAAGCAAAATCTAGCTAAGCTGCAACTTCATAATTGGTCCAACCTTGAATTTGCAATGGCATTCTCATAAGCACTCTAATGAGAGGTCAACATCTCAGGGGCAAGCCATTTTGGTGCCATGGGCGATGACTCTCTCACAAGAACTTTGACGAGAGGCCATCATTTGGCGACAAGCCATCTTGGTGCCATGATCATAGTCAACCATGCTAACTCCACATATTATAGCATGATACACCATTTGCATCTCATTTCTTCCTTGCTATCTCCAAGCCAATTCTCTACATCCATTACCTATAGCATACCATTCCCTCTAGTACTCTTGAGCTTGGCAAAGCACCATCCAATTGGGTACTGACAAGCAATGTTGGTGTCATGTCTATTATGACGTTTCGTGCTCTTTGTCGATGTCTCTTGGGCCACTCCTCCACACGTTGACAAAGAGGGGCTAGTGAAACACCACCAAATTTGGGCAACAACACTGCAATAGTAAATTTGTCTAAGTTTCAATGGAAGGTAAGTTTTTCTAAGTGTTTGACCCATGATCCCATTGCTAGGGCTACACTCTAGAGCATAGCCAGTGTAGCATGCAACATAGGACCAAATTTGCAAAATTTTCTAAGTGTCTTGCCATGCTTACATCCCTCTTGCTATGCTCTCCAGCATAGCAAGCATAGTAGCACTCCAGTGGCTAGTCAGCACTAGTGTTAAGCCAGAAGTTGCCAAGCTAGCTCAGCATGGAAGAAGCATTTGGTAGATCTAACTCCTAAAGCTACCCTTTTTGCTACACTCTTGAGTGTAGCTAGCATAGCAAGAACAAGGACTGCAATTTTTCCTATATTTTTTCTAAGTGTGCATGCTACGCTCTATCCCATCCTACTACTTTCTCTAGTTTAGCAAGCGTAGCAGCACTGGACTTCAATTTTCACAAGAATTACCTAATCGTTGTGCTACGCTCTAGAGTGTAGCTAGCATAGCAACAAGAAACTACCTTCAAAAGCTTCCAAAGCTTAGCACAAGCCTTCATTCCATTTCTAGCACTCCTTTGGCAAGTAGGATCAGCAACTTGCACTCTTTTTGTACCTCCCCTTATGTCCCAAAATTGTACCTATGCTTAATCCCACTCAAAAGAGGGGAGAACGTAGTCCCAAAGTGTAGCCTCCAAATTGCACTATTTTGCACTATTTGCAAGCACATTTTGGTCTTGGTACATGTAGTCTTAGCAACGTAGCCAGTCTAGTAGTCTCTTAGGGTCTAGTGGAGCATATCAAAATGTAGCACTAATTGTCCCACTAGGAGCATAGTAAAGGTCAACGTAGCCTCACCTACCCCTTTGCCATGTGGCACTCAACCCACACTTCATGCTAACCCTAAGCCAATAAATACCCTTACATTCCATAGTTTAGGGGTTGCCATTTCATTTTAGTAGTGGACATTAGCATCTTAAAGCTTCATTTAGCACCTAAAGCACTTTGAGCACCCCATACACTGGAGTGTATCAGCATCTTAGCAATACCTTTGCATCCCACTTAGCACTATAGCATGCCGCAAGCTCATAGGACACTATAGCAGCCAACCTAGTAGGCACGAACCTTGCAGTAGATGTCAATCTTAATCCTAGGACACCCCAAAGACTCTAGCTATGCTACTACTATGCTTTTCTTTTTCACCACATACCTCTGCAAAGCTCATGTAATTTCTATGCTCCCCATCTGGGGCGGTATCATCCTTTCTTTATCCCAAACTCCTTTGCATTGTAAGCATTTTCTTTCAAAGTCAGCACCACATCTACACTTTCTTTGTTATTTTACACACCTTTTGCACATTTGCACCACCATTCTTGTACCACAAGACCCCACTACGCTCAGGCTTAATCGACCTTAGTACTACTGAGAACACCGTCAGCACTCACATTTTTGGCTAACCACGCCACCTCCTTGGTTGCACCTGATACTTTGGTTGCAACTAGTGAAGTTCATATTCAATCAGCAAGACTATCTAGGGCACTCTGCCTCTATTTCCTAGTAAAGGCCCTCATGCAAAGGTGGAGTTAAGGCTGTGCACTCATGAACCCCTCGGCATTCTAGCCACCAACGCTTTTGGTCATCACATAAGGTCCTTCTTATATTTCTACTTCTCTATTCTTCTTCTCTTGGAGTGTTGATTGTCCATTGGGGATGGAAATGGATTTTTGTTGGTTGGAGGGTCAAGACTTGGTGATGTAAAGTCATTGAATGTGGATGGACTTAGTCTCAACTGAGGATGGGATGGTATTAGATCATCTTAATCACACATTCCATAAGGACCTCATGTGACTAGGATGTGAACTCTTACCATATACTCTCTCTCTTCCATCATTCTAACCTTATCACCCATCATCTTACTACCTCCTATCATTGTCCATTAAGGTCTTTGTTGTGAAAAATACATAATCCTTGGATGATCTCTTCCATGGATTTGAAATTTAACTTCTAATGGCTATTAATCATCCTTGGTACTTATAGGCTACTTATCATGAGGGCATGCAAGGGCATTAGAGGCATATGCCTACTTTGGGGAGGATCCACTTACATGTCCTTTAACCTCTTGAGGCTAAATTTCCTATTTATTGGTCATTTGGGTACTTGATCACCTACACCCATGTTTCCAACATCCAATTTTGTACTATTTTGGCATCCATAGTACATCCAAATCATATCCAAATCTTCTTTCAATGAACTTGACACCCTCTTCCATGTTTTACCATCTTTCTAAGATTTTTTGGCTTTCTTTGGGCTCTTGTTTAATTTTCAAACTCTTTCAAAATTCCTCATTTCATTATGAGAAAAATTGACTCATAAAATTGCGTCAATGCATCCTAGTTGATGCAGTGGGATACATCAACGCATCCCCATCGACGCATTACAAAAAAACTATATATAGGCATGACAATTAGTGGGATACATCGATGCATCCCCATTGATGCATCAACAAAAAACTATATATAGGCATGACAAGTAGCTAAATTTTCACCATTATTTTTCCAAATGAAAGAGGAGCTTTTACATTTTTCAAAGCCCAGAGATCTTCCAAATATTATAACACTCATACTGCTCATCCAATTCACCTTATTCTTCAATCCTCTAGCTACAAAATGTAAGCTTTACATCGTGGGGATCATAAACCTTTGGTTTTTTTTAGAAATATTTTCAAAATTTTTCTAACTCTCCAATATTTACCCATTAGGTTTATCCATTAAAATACTTGTCTTAAGTGGGTTAAACTTAATAAAAAAACTCTAGTAGCTAATAAAATAATAATTACCTACCATGATCATAAACAAGCCAACTATAACCTGATCTAATAAGAAAGGTATCAAAAGAACTAAGGGTTATTAGCTAAATGCTAATCCTTGGATATGTTTGTGATCATAGATGACATCAAAAAGATGAGCACAAGTAGGAGGACCTTCATAAGCTATGGAAAAGTAGCCACGAGGAGAAAGGGGCCAACAACAATAATAACAGTAACCCCAAGAGTAAGATATTAAGGCAACACATGCAATGGGACCTCTTCAGGAGAAGCTCGAGGTGGAATCTATTCAAAGTTACCCTAACAAAGGCCAACCTAGAGAGAATCAAAATCAAGGAGGTTCAAAGTTCTATTCTCCAAGAATTGAACTTTGGATCTTTCTTGGAGGTGACACTGAAATTCATTCGCACTGAACTACAGGGATCTCCCATATGGTTCATCCTCTCCTCCAGTAGAGAATAGTTCATGGGGAAGACCTTCCTATTTTGGACTAACTACCAAGGAGATTCATTCATCAAGATTCAAGACATCATAGTCTTCTACTCAATTGAGGCCACCACGTAGATTCTTGGTTTGTCCAACATAGGAAAAAAGTTGACAAAAATTTTGACCCAAGTAGATCCTCAAGCCAAGAAGAAGTGGGTCTAGCTTCGCTACAAGGTTGACCATAAGGAGTATAGTGCACTCACAAAAGTAGAGCAAGCCTATTTTAAAATTATAGCCTATCACCTAAATTCAATATTGAGGCCAAGTAAGGTAACAACCTTTTCTACATGTGCATGTGCCATTCTAAGTAGAAATTTCCCTATTAATCTTCCCCAACGTATCTATTTGAGGATAGAAAAGTGCTTCAAAGAGAATGAAAAAGGAAGGAAGACACTCCCCTTTTTGTGCCTAATCAAGAAACTTTGCAAAAGTGAAGCATAGCATCCTACACCAATGACCTGATTCATTATGCTCCTACTGCATCTCGATAGGAGATGATGAAGGAAAAGGTAGCAACCAAGCTACAAAAGGAGAGGTCACTACCACACCTACAGCACCAAAGACAACACCTAAAGTGCTTGCAGCTACTAAAAAACTTAGATAGCTTTACAACTAGCTTTTGTAGCAACAACAAGGATTGGTAGCTGGTGGGGAGTCCTCGATGTACCATCTAATACTAAGCCATCTCAATGAGGTCACAAGGACCATCAATTGGCTTGATAAGGAAACCACCCTATTGTTCTCTGCACAAGGAAACCAAGTGCTAGCAAGAATAAATCCAAGCACTCAAGAAGTTAAAATGTCCATTTCTAGACAAAAATTCCTCAAAATTTTAGGAAATGCCACAACTTTATTGGTTTGATTGGAAGAAGGCAAGAGGGTGACTGTTCTCCTAATTTGGCATCAAGGATAGTACATAGTGATAGAGGTAATGGCTAATAGATTAGTAGAAGCCCTGAATCCTCCTATGGAATCCATGCTAGACATTACCACCATAACTAACATGAAGAAGCGTTGGAATGACTACTGGAAACTAGGAAAATTCTTTTAGAGATCTTTAATCTCCTAGATGAAATTACTATAACCTAGTAATAGTTGCTAGAGACAAAGGGTAAACTCCTCCTTGCCAATGCCTAACTAAAGGCAACCATCACTAAGAACCAATGGTTTGCTATTTAGGTTGTGGAGTTGCTAGCCCATCTCTCTAACCCTATTATCCTTAACTTAAAACTCATAAGGGGTGAATCTTACCAATAGCTTCAACAAAAATTTTGAGAGGCAGAGAATTTGAAGGAGGCAACATTTTTTGACATGTCCTTGTTTGAGATCATGACCTTCAACATTGATAAGGACTTATCACAAGTCTACAAGGAAAACTTTGTTTTAACCAAATATACCTAGCACTTATGGAATGTTAAGCAATAGAAGAACCATATTGTCAAATTCATTTGCTAATAGCAAGAGCATCTAGCCAAGGTTAATCTTGATTTGAGGAGGTTATTAGCAAAGAATAGAAATCTCTTAATAGAGGAAGTCCATTCACTTTATCAAAAAATAGCCATTGAGGTAGCTACTTGGAAAAATGAGGCCTTGAAATTCAAGTAGGTAAAGAATCATTACAGGGACTAGGTTGGGCTCCTCAAAGAGGTTAATGAAAAAGAAATATAATTGGTCAAGATGAAGATAAATGAGTCTCTCCAGCAACTCCAACAAAGAGACGATGTGTGGCAGTGCATCTTTGATGGACTAAATGTATATTACAAAGCTGAAATCTACCTAAAGGAGTTTCAAATTGAGAAGATTATAGAGCACATGGAGCTTTCCAATATCTGATGTGCAAACTTGGCTATGCTGATAGCAGCAAGATCGAGGATCAAGTTGGAGAAATAAGTGACTAGTTCCTACCTCTTGTATGAGGTAGAATTCAAGCATCATAAGGAGACCAAGTAGTAGTTGGAGATAGCCAATGTCAAGCCTAAAGTTCTTAGGAGAAAATTCACTAATCAATGGTCAATTATTGAGAACTTGGCTAGAAAAATGAATGATTACCATAAACTACAAAACTTGGTAAATAAATTTAACATTAAACATAAATAATTTGCAACATGGTTTGTCAACTAAAAGGATTTGTTCCCTACGATGCTATGCCCATGGGACATCCCTGCACCAACCCACATCGGTGAAGCCATGTGGACTACCTATGGTCCATGTGGTAAAGAGGAGAAAATGAAAGCTTTGTTGGATGCTTTCAAACTTCCACCAAAAGTAGTAGCAGCAATAGATCAACCTCAGCCACCTACACTGCCACCAACACCAGAACCTAAAGAATGACCTTTAGCACCATAGGAGCCTTTACCTCTAGGCACTATTTGAGAATTTATCATGTCTTTGATAACTCTACAACATCTACTAAGATTTTTGTAAAGTATCCAATTTTGTTGTAATGGACACTAAAGTTTGTAATCCTATACAATTTAGCACTCAGAGTTAGTTAGTTAGTCAGCCTTTTAGTTAACAAATTTCATACTTCCCCAATTTTTTGTAAGATGCTCGATCCTACTTTGGTTACTCAAGTATGAGTTTTCAATTAGTCATGGGGGTATCATGAGTCATAATAATATAGGCTATGTCGATGGACATGTGTCGACACAACCCTATTGATGTTGTCAACACATGGTTACATACATCGATGCAGATGTGTCAATGCTGATGTAGGAAAAGCCTATATAAATGTGCACACCAATTGCATTTATCACACCTTAGATCCATAGTGTAATGAAGTGCTTGCAGGTTTATTTCTCTAGAGTTAGGATATTTTCTTCTAAGTGCTTGTAGTGTGAATTATGAAGATTGTATGGTGCTTTATTCAAACATCATATACTTGAATGCATGGGCATGAACGACAACAAAGTCAAGATTTCTAACATTCATTGTAGCACTTGGAATACTCTAATCTTTCTTATTTGCACTTTACTTTATATGCTATTTACACTTATAGTTTTAATTCATTAATGCACTTAATCATAAAAACATAAGTATGACCACTTCAAGCATAATGTGTTATGCTTGGAAACCCTAGTAATGATCATTTGTTAAGCCTAGTAATAGTTATTTGGTAACCTAGTAGCATAATACGAGTTCAAGATGTGTATGATAAGTGGGACGAGTTACTTTACATTAGGATAGATAGTAATTAGACTAGCTAAGTAGTTAAATAGTTAATCATTAAATCCTCAATTACTCATCTAAACATGAGGATAAAAATCATAAATATACCATAAAAATAAACATCATAAGTTTTAACTCACATTTAACCATACAAAAAAATAGCACAAGTGTGAGTTAGGAAGACAACGACCACACAACCCCTTAATTCATAGTTTAAGACAATGGATGAACTTAGGAGCTAAGTTTGTAGAATTTGACCAAATTGTTATTACATGCTTGTAGTTCATATGATTGGGTGTATGGGATACCTTTTTCTCATCAGCTATTTTCTTATTATCCTACTTGTACACAAACTTGTCAATTTTTCATCTTTAAGATTTATTTAATTCTTTCTAGTAGAATCTTTTCTTTTTCAAAAATTATTGTTAATATATTTCTAGAAAACTATAGCTTTTGTAGTTTTGTCCATATCTCTTGAGAGAATTATACTTGCACCATATTAACAACTATTTTTGAATGCACCACAATTTTAATATTATTCTTCTTTCTTTACAATCTTAATGTGCTAACCTTTTGCCTCTTGATATTTTGGCTAAATTTGATGGCTTCTTCTTCCATTGCTTCTTCATCATTTTAAAATGTATGGATTCAATTCCTTTTGCTTCTTTCTTCCTTCTAAATTTTTACTCCTTTCTTCTTTTCCTACTAGCAGTAACAACCTTCAGTTACAATCATATATTGATTTTGGCTCACTTCATACAGTCTTCTACATAAATGTTGTGTTTACCATCTTTGTTTGATTGATGGCTTATATCCAAAACATTTAAAATCCAATTCTTATTCAATAGAATTTAATTTATTACCCCAATATTCTATTTTTTCAATTTACAAGAAATCATAAGCTTTTAGCATGATCATGTTATCAATGCTTTTATCTTTTCTTCATACATGCATCTCTTTTCTTATCTTGAATTTCCATCATGATTTTGTAATTTTTTTCAATCATATTCCCAATAAATGTTGTCTACTACATTTCATATATTTTATTATTTTACCTTCATTTATTCAATAAGGCAAATCCCATTATTATTATTCTAGTTGCTCACTAATTTAAAATTAGTCTTAGGTTTCATTATCATACTATTTTTTCTCATAATCTTATATCACATTTGGGTCATTATCTCTTATAGAATCTTAAAACTAATGTATTTGATATTATTCTTCTAGGAATTCTATGATTTTACCCTTTTTGGTCTTGGGTATTTATTTGCTTCATCTTTTAACAAGGTCTAAGTTCTTAAATATCTTTAGAATTTCCCTTTGATACTATGTTGAATTGATGACAAGAATCAGGATATTATCCTTACTAAGATCATTATCAAAAAAAATTATTACATTTTCACAAGTTGATATTATGATTTCATCCTTTATAAAAATGAATTGTTAATGTTTTATTTGGTTGGAACTTACAGTATCTATATGTATCATGGATTCTTTAATTTCTTATGAGCTTTGTTATTTCTACTACATTTTTCTTATCTGTTATAGTCTTATTTCTCCTATGATATCCTAGGGTCTTATTATATGTTATCTTACTTATGTAATAATTCTTTGGTTTGAGAATTCTTCTTCACTCACTCAATTCATCAGTCAGGAGCTCACCACTTCTTATAGTGGTCTTGTACAAAATGGATGAATATATGGTTGTTTCATTTATCTTCTTCTCAGCATAGTTTCCATCCTATACTACAAGTTGGTTTGCCTTTAAATCTTTACATGGATAGATCTCACCTTTTCTATCTCTCACAGTTCTAGTTTCCACCACCTAAATTCAGTATGAATGATGTTTTCATCATATCTATCAATATTTATAGTTGGTGAATGAACTTAATTCACACTGATTCTTCTAGAGTGTTCTACTTGAGTCTAGACTTGGCTTTATTGGCATTGATTATTGCCCTTTATGTGCACATATTTCTTCTTCATGTATGTCTTCTTTTTAATATGCTTCTTTTTCTTCATTGTCAACTTGTGAGCATCATGCTTTCTACAAATGCTTTCATTTTTCATGTAACTTAGGTTCCATGATTTGATCTTGATATATGTTCATCTTTAGATGAATTATATTACTTCTCTCTTCATGTATTATCATCATTATAATTTTGAATTCTTATAAGCCTTAAATAATTACAACATTTTGTTTTATGGATGCATCCCTTATTTAAGTTATGCTTTGTTATAAATAGTAATTTTAGAATTGGTATTTGAAATATTTTAATGTAACATGTTCAACATCCTTACACCTTATTTATGATAAAATTATTGCATTAAGACCTCAAACATTAAACACATATCAACTTGGTAATTCTAGTAGTTAGTTAACAATCACAACTTGAAATTTTGCATAGGTTTTATTATCAATTTAAAGCTGTTAGATGTATTTTAATAAGTTATTTTTAATTTCATGAATTGAATAGTAGGAATACCTAATAATATAAAAATTCTTTAAGGAATATAAAAAAGCAAAATCTAAGAGAATAAAAAGATGTACAAAATGGAAGACAAGGAGGCAAAAGTAGCAATAGCCAAAGCCAAACATAAGGCCTTTGAATAACTGATATGAGAAATTAGGAACAAAGGAAGGAGAGAAATCTATTATAAATTGGAAATAATTATAGAGAAAAAAATATAAGGATATTGATTATGCCAAATGCATCAAGGAGGCATATGAAAAAAATTTGATAAAAGACAGAAAAAATTTGGATAGGTGAAAAAATTATTTTTAGGAATTATTAAAAGAAGAATTTCTAAGAGAAGACATCCAAGAAGAAGACCCAAATTTTAGTTTCGTTAATGAATTTTACTTCTCTAAGTCAAAGATAGTTTTATCAAAGATGAGAAATGGAAAAGATGCTAGACCAAATAACATTACTATAAAAGCTTGAAAAGCACTGGGAGATATAGAAGCTTCATGGAAAAATAATATGAAGTAAGGGGTTGAGCCTAAATGAACTAGTGAACTAAAGTCACTTGCTATTACCATACTCCTCCCAAGGTCCTCCAACTTGGAATGGATGGTAGAGTGTAGGTGGAAAGCTGTGATATGAATAGTATACTTTGCTCTCCAATGCTTCTCCAACTCTTACATTAATTTAATAGAAGTTCTTCTAGAAGTAAAGTTCACTGTCTTTATCCTTGAATGGACTCTATGAATGAGCATACCAAGAAACAAGATCAAAGTGGCCAACATAAGTAACGAGATCTAACTCTTTAGCTGTAGGGATTGATTCAACTATTTTATTCCTATTGGCTTTTCAATTTATGGGTATATGATTTCCATTTTGTAGACTTCCACTCATGATATACACTTCATTTTTTCATATGCTTCATTAAATTTGGAGAGTACATTGAATACTAAGGAACTTCAAATAGCTAAAATCCCTTCTAATAGTTGTAGATACAAAGGTCTAATAACTAGGGTTATTTAATTGTAAAGCATAAATGTTAAACTTAGCTTAATATCCAACCAAGACTTAGAGATGTTCATGCAACATGTGTTAAGGAAGAAAAGGTTTGTACTTTTTAATGCAAACTATATGAACCTTTCTACTTGGATCAATATCTACTAACTTGATATGTGAGTCAATTCTCTATCTCTAGTTATTATACAAGAGTGTAGAGTCAATCCTCTATATTCAAGAAGATGCTACTTTGTACCTTGGAGGAACCACTTCTCATGCCTAGTGATAGTTTGATGCTAGCATAAATAGGATTCTTTGAAACTTTAGCCTCACTATGACATCACCCAACTCCTTAGTTAAGGAGGAAACACACTAGTCCTTCATCCCTTAAAACTAGTCCATCATAGATCCACTTGAAACCATTTAACCTATCTTACATTTGCTAATTTTTTTACTATCCACAAGCAATACTATGAATTTCATTGAGATGTAGTAGCATTTGGCTAATCATCCTTATCAATCCGTAAAGATATATTAATGTAATGCTTTGTGTAGAGGCTACAATCAACATCTCCTTATACTTGAGAGTATACCAATTCTCCTATGTGTTCTTCTTCGAGGATGTTTTCTTTTAGTAAACCAAAAATTAAATCTTTTGATTAGAGCACATTTAGTTATGTGCATGTTTATGATGGATTACATATATCATTCTCTCATTGCCTCAATATTCAAAGGTTCTTGAGTTTGCATCTATGTTAAATCAATATCTCTACTATTGAACTTCTTTAATATGAAGATATGAAATACCATATGATACTTTTTTAAATTCACTAGCATTTGTAGCTTATATGTGATTGGGTTGACATGAGTAACAACTTTGAATGGTCCATCATGATGCCTATAGAACTACTTACTAGAACCTTTCCTTGGTCTAATTTTCCCCGTGTAATCCATTTTTGGAAAAGCTCATTCATTGATTTTAAAATCAAATGGTCTAGGCTTGCTATTAGTATACTTTTTCATACATAAATATATTTTTCAAAGTCTAATTTAGCTACCTAGATTCAATTTATTTAATACTTCATGAATTCATTTGCTCAAGAATTTTGATCTTGATATAAGGTTTTCAATAGTTGAGGTACTATCAGTTGTCTTCTTAAGGTTACTCCACTAACGAAAATTTTGTGGCAAAGAAGTTTTGAATATTGTAGCTAAACTATGTCATGGGCAGCAAGGTCACCTAGTTGATTTGATCAAACTAGATAAAATTATGAAAATACTCTTCTAGAACTCAATTCACCCACTCAATCTAACCATTGGTTTAGGAATGATACCAAAAAAACATTAGCAACTTTGTACCCATCATTTTGAATAACTTTCATCAAAATATCTCATAAAGTGAGAGTCTTGATTAAATAAAACACTGGTTCATAATCCAAAATATCAAACAACATGCTTTAAAAATAAAGATACAACATTCTTAGCCATGCAAGATGTTGTATATAGAATTGATGAGTGGTGAGCTACCCCTACACTCAACCATATGAATACGAATGTTACACGCACAATCCAGTCGAACTCCACAGACTAAGTGCCTACACACCTTATGGAACACTTAAGGTTAATCATTCATTGTCTTCCCAGACTTACTTGTATTTGTCACAGTTGTATGGTTAAGTAAGTCCGAGGTATGTGATTTTTATATCTTTTATGTTTTATCGCCTATGCTAATGAGGGAAAGGGTGAAGAGACTAAGTAACTAACTTTAACTAACTAAGTTCTAATGCCTAGTATCAGTATCCGTTCCCACTTACCGTTCACACCTTGAACAAATGCAACCTTATGGGATTACCAAACGCTATTCGTTACTGGGATTACCAAACGTAACGCACGTGCTCGAAGTGGTCGTACTGAATGCACTTAACTATGGGAGAAGGGCGAAGAGAGATTTAATTGACTAATAAATCATTTAAATGATAAACAATAAATAAAAATAATTAAAGTCTTATTTAGCCTATTCCATGCATTGCAAGGTTTATCCAATAATTAAGTTCTAATGCCTAGCATCAGTACCCATTCCCACTTTCTGTTCACACCCTAAACCAATGCAACCTTCTAGGATTACCAAACACTATTCATTACTGGGATTACCAAGCGTAACGCACATGCTCGAAATGGTCATACTGAATGCACTTAACTATGAGAGAAGGGTTGAGAGAGATTTAATTAACTAATAAAGAATTTAAATAATTAACAATAAATAATAATAATTAAATTTATTTTTAGCCTATTCCAGGCACTGCAAGGTTTATCCAATAGTTCATCTTTATTGCCGTACACAATTGTGCGTTTAGGTACAAAATTGCTCGAATAAAGATCCGTTCACTTTGGAGCTCCTACTGCGGGCACATGGAAATTATTCTATCTCTAGAGAGGTAGAACTACCAGAGTTTCGCTAAAGATCTAGATCTAGATTGAGAAACAAGGGAGAGCCGCCTCTTATTTATAGATTTGGCAGTGCGCTACGATATCGCGTACCCGATATCGCGGCCCATGCAATATCGCGTCCCATCATACCCCCATGACTGAATAAAAACTCGTCCTCAAGTTCCTTACAAAATATTGGGAAGGTATGGGATTATTGACTTGAATGAAACTAATAGTGAATGGGATGACATGTGAACGAATCATCATTATAGAACATGACAAAACTGGTGTTCACAACAACAAGAGTGAACACCTTATACATTTGACATCAGGCCGTATTTGGTAGCTGAGAGAGAAGAGAGAAGAGAAAAAAAGTCTGCTGCTGCCAACGCCAAGATTTCACCTTTCGTTGTCTATCCATAAGTGCACCCTCCATCTCGTTCCTTGCATAGCTGCTTCAACACCGATCCATTCCAAGTGTTTCCTCTAGATCCAATTCATTGTTGAATGATTACCATCTGCACACACAACATAGTTTTTATATTAGCAAGGGTAAATGAATCACAATGCAGTTGATACCTTGCTTTGGTGAAAGGTCCATTGGTTGAGTTGTGGTATGGCTGATACGGGTCTAGAGATATAATAGTGGTGACTACCGAAGGTGTAGGGGCTAGGAGAAAATCAAAAAAATTTGGGTCAGGATCCCCATGACTAAGAGTGAACCTCCTGTAGCAATAGAATGGAGAAAGAAAAAGAACAAGAAATATGGAGAAAAAGAGACAACTATAATGTCAATGAAATGGATGTCAAGATGGAAATGAACAAAATAGAGTGGATTGCAAAAATGTTAAGGGAAAGAATTTAACTAGTGTACCAAATAGGAATGCCAGTGGGTCCTCACCAAAGTAGGCTGATGCCCTTAATGCCCTAACAAACCCACATTCAAAGAGTCTGTAGGCTCTGGGAATGTCATTTGGAAAAAGAGTTAAATTCTTAACCACAAGAATTTACCAAAAAGAAAACAATGCATCCACCAAGATATGGACTACTGATTCAACTAGAAATGAGGTGATAGATGAGTAAAGAAGGATGGAAAGAAGAGAATGGAATGGAATCTCAAGAACAAGGTGGTGTATAGCCCCTTGTGTATTTAATGAGTAATGTGACTTAGTAGATCCCATTCCAAGTCCGGCCTCAAACAAACCACATCCAGTGACTTCGCATTGATACATTTGGCCAATCCATCCACTTGAAGTAACAAGAATGCATTCTACAAAAAGCCACCAACATTCCAATGAAGCAAAAGAGGAGAGAATAGGAAGCGAGGAGGACCTGAGTTAGAGGGAACATGTTATTTTAGTTCCATAACCAATGCTTGTAGCCCAAATGATTATTTCGTCTAAGGGGTGTGCTTTGAATTCTCACTGTTTTTTTTTTTTTTGTTTATACGTGAGAATCACACCATGCAAAGACTTTATTATTTTTATTAACTCAGCTTCCTGATAATGGAGCAATGTCAGAATGGGAAGGAAAAATCAAGAAGAAAACATCCAAGCACCCAAGAGAATGGCCAACACAAATGCATCAAGTTCCCTTGAAGTCACACCCTTTTCAATCCTTGAGTCCTTCCCTAGTTTGAGAAATGCCTAGTCATCGATTTGTTATAGTTCTTATTATTGAGAAAGGGACTGTACATTTCCAAGTCAAGAGAGACCATAGAAATTTGTGGATGTATGGATGAAGTGGACTTATTACCTGCTACATCAAAAGAACCATACCTTAGTATCAACATCATAATCTTAAAGGTAAAAATCAAACATTAGCAACCAATAGAAAATAGTTTATACCATCATTAGAGCACTTATTGGGTGAAAAACTTAACAAAATAGACAAGTGCACATAAAAAAATAAAAGAAAAAGTATAAACGATGTTGCAAAAAAAAAACAAGAAAAGTTAAGAAATTTGTAAAACAAAAAAGTGCAAAACAAAAACTTGAAAAGAAACTGAGGGCCTCAATTGATTAGCATAGGTGGCCATCTCCCCCATGACTGAATTAAAAGGGAGAGATCCAAAATAATGAGCGTTTGTTTGAATTTCTCAAAAGTGTCCAACTTCTCCCAATTGATGTTTTCAGGTTAAGGATTGGAAGTTGGCGATGCTCATACTTCAATGTATCTATGCTTGCATTGTGGATGCAAGTTGTTTCCCCAGTTCATTCCATGCATGTTGGTGGGCTGCTCTCTTGATCAGCTATCAACCACTTGGTGTTCTCTTATTGTGTGGTTGCTACATATAGGCACCTTTGTATGTTATCCTCTGGTGCACACCAGTTACATGCAGGAAATGTTGAGCATTCCTCCATGTCATCACCCTTTGGGTCACTGTATGTGATGCATGGAAATTTCTTCTTCTTGATCTTTCCATAACTTTTTTCCTTAGATATTTCCAAGGAAAGATCGCATATTCCTAGGCACGCGTTGATGGTGCTGAGCCATGCCCTCCCCATTATAATTGGGAAGTCCCCTTTGTTACTGTTGACTTCTATGACTAGGAAATCAGCTGGGTATGACCAACAACACATAGTGGTAATGATGTCCTCCACCAATCCCAAGGGAATAGTGATGGACTATTCAACCAACTCTAGTTAAATATTGCTCTTCTTAAGTGAAGGTAGGTTCTAGGCTTTATACATTTCTCGTGAGATTAAGTTGACTCTAGAACCTGAGTCAAGAAGAGCCTTATGAGGTGCATTCCCAATGACTTGGAGATAAATTAGGGGGCTTCCAAGATCAGAGAATTTCTTGGGAAGGTGGCCCACCTTGATCCAGTCAGTAACAGTATGTGTTAACATAACCGTGTGCATTGAGCTCTATTGTTGGTTTGAAGGGAGCTCCAAAGCCTTATTTGTTGGAGGAGCATGTACGGACTCAACTGGTTGTGGTTGTGAGAGCTTGTTTGGGCTTCTAGTTCTGAAAAAAGGTCTTCTCTTCATGCAATTTTTAGAACCAGCAATGGGTTGAAGGTTTACAACTCTCGTAGCATTATGTTGCTACAGTTGAGTGGGGAGTTCCCCTTGCATCGTTGGAGTGGGTGGTAGTGGAACTATCGGCGTAAGAGATGCGGCTGGATTCGAAGGATGGTATGCATGTGGTGTGTCTCCCGGAGGAGGAGTCCTAAAATACTCCCAAACTTGGTAGTGATGTTGTGAGGTTGCATGACCCATTGAGTCACTTGGAGAAACCGACTACTGCACGTAATAGCCATACAGGTTTGGTTGCTGATAAGGGTATTGTTGCCTAGGCAGTGGCATCCCCCATGACTGTGGGTGTTACCACTACTGGTGTTGCCCGATAGGTTGTGGCAGAGTTCCACTTGGGTAATATGTTAACGGTTGGTGGAACTGCCTTGGGTTACCTTGGGGATAAGGTAACCTTTGGGGTGCTTTCCGTTTGTTAAGTCTTGGGTTGAGTGCATACACCCTGGAATCTTGTAGATGTGAGATTATTGGGCAACATCCCTTAGGATGTTCATATTGGTATATCTCACATCCACCATCATTGTCCATGTCAGAATCCACAACCTCATCGACGATAGTCATTTTTCCCTTACCCTTGTTACGTGCATGGTTTGAATCTCTCTGCTTTTTCTTATCATGGTCACTACTTCATTCCTCCTTAGACTCTTCTATGATTTTTAGGATAGTTTCAATTTTACTATCTAAGGAGCTTCATATTTCATCTACCTTAGCCAACACTTCTGTTGTTAATTTCTAAAGCGAAAAGGTTTTTCTATTCACCAACTCTTCGAGTGGTGACTCATCTTCCTCCTCACAAAATCTCACTCCCCTCTTTCGGAGGGAAGGATCATAGTTCTACTCTTCTGCACTTTCTCTTTTCCGTAGCTCCCCTTCTTCTTTAGCTACTTACTCCAACAATCTATGAACTTCATGGGATCTAAGTTTAGATAGTCTCCCTTGGGCATATGTCCCAAGGGTTCTCCTAGTTTCATGTCTTAACCCATCTACGAGGTGGCGGAGTTGATCCCATTGTGCGTAACCATGGCCTAGGCAATGATGTAGCAATGCGTANAGATGATCATGATGAACCCCTACTAGCAACCAAGAGTATGTTAGACATTATAGAGGTAGTTAGAATACCTACAAGGCACCAAAAAGATAGTCAGATCAAGAGACTAGACATGAATAATATCCCACGATTCGAAGGGGGATACAACGCTGATCCGTAGAACCACTTATAGGAATTTCATGATGCCTGTGCCTTGCAGAATATTGAAAATAAGTGGCAGAAGGTAAAGTTATTTTNGGTGCCTTGTAGGTATTCTAACTACCTCTATAATGTCTAACATACTCCTGGTTGCTAGTAGGGGTTCATCATGATCATCTCTCTCATGACATCTATGATGCCTATGTGGTTCCCTACTTTCCCTTCTTTCATGCCTTGATTCACTCAAATGCCCTCGTCCTCGCTCTCGACTCTCTCATCGAGGTCTCTCATCTTGCTTACCCTTATCCTCACCGTTGTGTTCTTTGTGACTGAAGGAGAGGGTGAATGATGTGATGAAGGGGAAGAAGAAGGGGAACCATCTCCATGATGATGTTTCTTACCTTCTCTTCGGTGGTTACGACCCCGATCATGATGATGATCTGAATGCCCATCCTTATCATGTGTTTTTGTTGCCTCAGTGAACACTTGGTGTTTATGGGGATTAGAACCAGGGTTTTGAATTGTAGAGTGTAGGTTCTGATACCCTACCTCCTCACCATCATGAGGAGGAGGAACATCATTTGATGGAGAACCTATTATAACTGGTTTACCATCTCCAATTTCGCTTAGGACATGCGGGACCCCTTACCCTTCAATGATGTATGGTAGCTCTCTTGCCACGAGTCCCTTAGATGTTGTGCTACTGTGGGATGGTAATCCCTTATGTCATAATCTTTTGCAATGTATTCAGCGTATAATTTTATCATGCCTATCTGTGCAAGAGCACAAAGAAGCATGTAAGGTACTTCCCGATCTGGGGGTAACACTATGTTACCTTGCAGGTCTCTCCAGCGCAGTTGTTCATCCTGATGGAGGATAAAAGTAAAATTAGGTATATACTCATTGTGATGAGTATATACCACCTGATACTATTGAGGAACTGGTGGTTCTGGGTTACGTGTGTTAGACTGTCGACGGTCTCTTGTGTGATCCCTAGGTGGTGAAGTGCTTTTATGAGAAGAAGAAGACATTGTTATTTTGTCAGTGTGCTATTGACCATTGTTTAATAGCTTCCCAATGATGTGGGTGATTTCCTATGTTCTACTTAGGGCACAAACAACTTAGTCCCTAGCAACGGCGCCAATGATGAATGGCGAGCTACCCCCACACTCAACCATATGAATACGAGCGTTACACATGTGATCCGGTCGAACTCCGTAGACTAAGTGCCTACACACCTTATGGAACACTTAAGGTTGAGCATTTGTTGTCTTCCCAGACTTACTGGTATTTGTCACGGTTGTATGGTTAAGTAAGTCTGAGGTATGTGATTTTTATATCTTTTATGTTTTATCGACTATGCTAATGAGGGAAAGGGTGAAGAGACTAAGTAACTAACTTTAACTAACTAAGTTCTAATGCCTAGCATCAGTATCCATTCCCACTTTCTGTTCACACCCTAAACCAATACAACCTTCTGGGATTACCAAACGCTATTCGTTGCTGGGATTACCAAGCGTAACGCATGTGCTCGAAGCGGTCGTACTGAATGCACTTAACTATGAGAGAAGGGTTGAGAGAGATTTAATTAACTAATAAATCATTTAAAAATTAACAATAAATAACAATAATTAAAGTCCTATTTAGCCTATTCCATGCACTGCAAGGTTTATCCAACAGTTTGTCTTTATTGTCGTACACAATTGTGCGGTCAGGTACAAAATTGCTCAAATAAAGATCTGTTCACTTTGGAGCTCCTACTGCAGGCACATGGAAATTATTCTATCTCTGGAGAGGTAAAACTACCAGAGTTTCGCTAAGGGTCTAGATCTAGATTGAAAAACAAGGGAGAGCCGCCTCTTATTTATAGATTTGGCAGCGTGCTGCGATATCGCGTACACGATATCGCAATGACATTCTTAAAAAAAATATCTAAAAATACAAGTATGTAGGAAAATACTTGTATGGTGGGGAACTCAATAATAAAGTCCATGAAAATAATTATCCATGAAAGTTCTAAAATTTCTAAGAGAAGAAGTAAGCTCCTTAATCTCTCATTGAAACTCTTGTCCTACTAGCACACCATACAACTTCATATAAAGGTTTTCATATCAATTTTAAAATTTGGCCAATAGAATTTTCATACCCCTAGCACTACAATTCTCACATGCTTGATATGGCCTATAAAGAATACCATGACATTTGTCAATGATTTGAGAATGAAATGCAGTTCAATTTGGAATATAGATTATTGCTTATTTGAATGTAAACAATGTATTGATTTACTAAAATTTCAATTATCACTACCTTAAACCAACTTCAACAAAACCTGAGCATGCTAATCATGATACAATATGTTGCAAATTATTTCTTAGAATTATCTATCTAGTTAATACATGAACTAAAGATCAAACTCTTGAAGCAAACTCCATCACTGAATGTTCAATTTAGATTAGGTGAATAGGTAGTTCATGATAGTGTTATCTATTTTTACTATGCTAGGATCATTTATGAAATAACATTTTCATGTATGAAGGTAGTGCATAATGGTAATATTCTCCTTTTTGTGCACTAGCCATAATTATTCTTTAAGATTCATCTTCTTTGATTCATACATCATAGGATGATTTTCTTATGAAAGAACACCTTCAATTACTATTTAAAATTTCTTCTTAAATTGATTTATTTGATGATGATAGATTGTAAAAATTTTAAGAAAATTAATTGATGATGTCACCAATAAGAATTCCTTACAAATAAACTGAATTGATTTGAAAATAATTTGATTGACTTATGTTTCTTTGACTTTAATCTTCTAGATGTGATAATTTTGGCATGTTTGAAGTTTTGGAGCATGAGAAAATAAGCTATTAAATTCTTGATAATACATTTAAGATTATGGTTGTTTGATAATTCGATTATAATGATGATTGTGATGATGGATCGATAATTGAGAATTGAAGTTGATACTAGTGATGATTATGTAAATGAGAGAAGAGAGGAATACAAAAGTCATGAAATTACAAAGAAAATCAAATAACAAGTGTATTACCTTCAAAATAGGTAATTTTGTTCATTTATGAGCTTACAACTTATAGGAAATGATTGGGACCATACTTGTAGAACTTGAGAAGTCATTCCTACTAGTGAAAACAAAGAAATTTATGTAAAATAAAGGTGAGTTAAGGCCAAAATAGTTTACATCCATCCATTAACTAATAAATAAATAAAAATACTTTGACTTTGTATACATTTGTCTTTATGTGAGTAGAGTATTGAACACTACTTGATCAGAGTTCCTCCTTTAGTATGCAATGATTTCTTTATCTTTCTTCCTTGTTGTTTTCTTAATGTCTATGTTGTTACAAAGGTATTTATGCTTGTAATGAAGAAGAGGTTTGGTAAGTAAGTCTATTAGTTGTTCATTAGCATTTACATATAATGATTTGATTTTTCACTCATTTACTTATTGCTTAATGAAATAATATTTTATATCAATGTGCTTTAATTTATTGTAAAGAACATGTTCATCTAAGAGTCACATGATGAAAATGTTATCACAATATAAGTTGATGGAGAGTTCTATGTGAAAACTAAGATGATTCATAAGTTTGTTTAGCCACAAGATGTATTCAGTACATTCTATCATGACAATAAATTCTACTTTGCAAATTGAAAGTTTAATGGATGTTTTTTTGTTTTTTTTCTAATTTCTAATATATTGCATTATTTTCATGGAATATTATTGATCTTGATGTAGATTTTTTTATCATTGTGGTCTCCTTTCCAATCAATGTTTGAAAAAGCATGAAATTATCAATCTTCTTTGGTGTAACTAATTCCTTAATCTATTGTTCCTTTTACATATCTTAGTACAATGATGAGAGTTTTGAGATGAGATTTCCTAGGTTCTTGCATGAATCTTGATAGAATAAAGGTGAAAAATTTTGGGTCAAGTCTAGTGTGACAAAGAAATCTAAGTGCTCAAATCATGCTTCTGTACAAAGTGGCATCAACTATGGTTGTGTTACTTTTTTCTTTAGATTTATGTTATGAGGAAGAGGAGTAATGGTGCTTTTTTCTTTATTGATTTAATACTTTTCTAAAACGGTCATTGCATATTTTGTTTGGTAAACTTTGATTCTCTCTTTATCTTGGTTAACTTGTATTTCAAGAAAATACTTTAGCTTCCCTAGATCTTTCATTTTAAATTCATTCTCCATGTTTGTCTTGAAGTGCTTTATTAGTTCATCATATGTGGCTATGAAGATGAGATCATCCATATATAGAGAGATTATTATGAAGTCCTTGTTATCATGTTTATAGTATAGTATTGGTTCAAGCATGTAGAGTATCCTATTTTAAGAATATAGTCATTGATCCTATGGAATCAAGCTTTTGAAGCTTATTTTAGGCCATATAGGACTCTCTTTAATTTTCAAACTTCATCTTTCTCACCTTTGATGGTGTATCCTTCTAGTTGATAAACATATACTTCTTCATTGATACTACCATCTATAAAGCTAAGTTTACAACTATTTGATGTAAATTAAGTTTTTTATAAGTAGAAATTGAAAGAATGAGTTTGATGGTTTTGAATTTAGCTACTAGAGCAAAAATATCTTCATAGTCTATGTGCTTCTTTTATTTGAACCCCCTTATAACTAGGCTTGCTTTATGTTTGATGACTTCTTCTTTTTCATTAAATTTGATATTGTACAATCATTTTCAATAATTTACATTTTTTTCCTTTTGGTGTGTCCACTAATTCCCATGTTTTGTTTTTCATGATGACTTTGTATTCTCTATCCATTATTTCTATCCATGTTTTTTTCTCAAGGATTCTTCTACATTCCTTAGTTATAAAGAGAAAGCTAAGTATGCTATGTTGATGATGACATTAGATCTAGTTTTTTTTCTCTCAAAGTTATTATCCAACATTTATTCTTGAGCATATTCATGATTTGGGATTGTTTTGTACTTTTATCCTTTCATTTGAATTCTGAAAATATTTCATACCAAATTTATTTTACATGAAAAGCACATCTCTAGATGAGTGTTATTTTTCTCTATGAGATCATAGCAAGTGTATCCACTTATCTTGGTTTCATATCTTAGAAAAATGCATTTCTTTCCTTTTTTGTCTAATTTATTTGTGAATTTCTTTGGAATTTTGACATAACAATGACATCCAAATGTTCTTATGTGTTTTATATTTGAAAGTTTTCTATAGAAGATTTTGTAAGGGGACTTATCTTTGTTATTGTTGTTGATTATTCTATTGGTAATTTAGGTTGGTATATTCATGGCCATGCCCCAAAAATTGTTAAATATTTAAGCATTTTTAAGAAGACATCTCACAATGTCTTGTAAGATTCTCTTTTTCCTTCTACAGTGTCATTTAATTGTGGACTATATCCAAATGTGATTTGAGGAAACATTCCTTAATGTATATAAAGGTATTTGAATTTTTGATTGATAAACTCTCCCCTTCTATCTAATCTAATGGCTTTGATGGGTAGATCCATTGTGTTTTTCATGATAATGTAGAAGTCTTTGAATTTGATTATTACATCAACCTTACTCTTCATGTTTTATGTCCAAGTAATCTTGAGAAATCATCTACCATAATAAGTATATAACTAGCTCATCTTATTAAGATGATAGGCATAAGTCCAATGAGATCCATGTGTAGAAGATCAAGAACACTTTCTTTTCTTTACATAGTTGTTGTGTGAGGATTGTTGATCTACTTTTCTTAAATGCACATTTCACTTTTTTCTTTTGTGGCAAATTTTGGTTTCTTCTTCATTTGTTGTTTGATGCTTGAAAATGCTTTGATATGGCTCTTTATGTATTTATTTTTCTATAGTAACTTGAGTAATGATTTGATTATTGTCTTAGATCAGGTTTCCTCTTAGATCAAAGTGATTGCAATCGATGCAATAGAATTTGTTATTGTAGGATTTTATTCTAATGATTTATTCTTTATCTTACTTTTTAATGATGCACTAGTCATCTTTGAAGCTAATTTTGATTTCCTTCTTATTCATTTGTCCTGATAAGATAAGAGGATTTTAGAGATTTAGTACATCTAAGACATCAGTGATGGCTATAACGTTGTTGTTTGGTAATTTGATAATGCATTTTCCAACTCCTTCTATGTTAAGGTGCTTATCCTCTCCTATTATTATGTTATCAATTCTTGGGGTGCTTATGCCTAAACGCCACAAGGAACACTTGGGGTTAATTAATCATTGTCTTCCCAAACTTACTTGTTGTTGTCATGGTGTATGGTTAAGTAAGTCCGAGGTATATGATTTTTTTTGGCCTTTTCAGGTTTATCTCCTATGCTAAGGGGTGAAGGGTTGAGAGACTAAAACTAACTCTAACTAAAACACTAAGTCCTAGCATCAGCATCCGTTCCCACTTGCCGTACACACCCTAAACTATGAAACTATGGCTACCAAACGCTAATCGTTACTAGGATTACCACACGTAAGGCACGTGCTCAAAGCGGTCGTACTGAGGCACCTAACTAGCCTAAGTGTGACAAGCAGCCGATTCCTTGACTAGCCGTACACATCCGTAGATGCTCGTAATTAAGTCATACTTGTCCCACGTTCCAGGAGGTAAGGGTGAGAGAATCTAATCGTGATGAGTAGCCGATTCCTTGGCTAGCCGTACACATTCGTCAATGCTCATAACCAAGTTGTACTCATGCCACGTTACTAGGAAAGTAATAAATAACATTAAATAAACCTATCCATGTACTGCAAGGTTTATCCACAAAGCTCGTCTTTATTGCCGTACACAACTTACGTTCAGGTATAAAGCTACTCGAATAAAGAACCATTCACTTGGGGGACTCCTACTGCGGGCACATGGAAAATATTCTATCTCTGGGGTGATCAATCTGCCAGAGCTTCATTACTTTACACCTATGATTACCAATGAGGGGAGTGCCACCTCTTATTTATAGATTTGATGATGGACCATGATATCGCGTACGCGATATCACAGGGGACGACATGATATCGCGTACACAATATCGCGAGGATGCGATATTGCAGCTTGTGCATATCGCATCTCATCATACCCCCATGACTAAATGAAAACTCATCCTCGAGTTCCTTACAATAATATTGGGTAGGTATGGGATTATTGAGGGGAATGGAACTAATGGGATGACATGTGAACAAATCATTATTACAAGACTTGACAAAACTGGTGTTTATGACAACAAGGGTAAACACCTTATTACAATGACATCAGGCCACATTTGGCAGCTGAGAGAAAAGAGGAGAGAGAAGATAAGATAAGAAGAGAGAAGATTCTTGCTGCTGCCAACGCCTAGATTGCATCTTCTGTTGTCCATCCGTAAGCGCATCATCAATCTTGCTCCTTGCATAGCTGCTTCAGCACTGCTCCATTCCAAGTGTTTACTCCAAATCCATTCCGTTGTTTATTTAATCGCCATCTGCACACACAACACAATCATATATTAGCAAGGGTAATTGAATCATCATGTAATTGATACCTTGCTTCGGTGTAAGTCCATTGGCTAGGTTGTGGTATGGCTAATATGGATCTGGGAAGATGTAGTAATGATGACTACCGAAGGTGTAGGGGTTAGGAAGAAAATCAAAAAAAATTTGGGGCTAGGAGAAAATCGAAAAAAGCAGGCCCCATTCCCCCATGACTAATCGCAAACCTCCGGTAGCATTAGAATGGAGAAAGAAAAGGAGTAAGAAGGGTAGGTAAAAAGGGACAACTATGGCATCAATGAAGTGGATGTCAAGATGGAAATGAACAAAAATAAAATTAATTGCAAAATGTTAAGGAAAAGAAGTTAACTAATGTTCCAAATAGGAATGCCAGTGGGTCCTCCCCAAAGCAGGCTCATGCCATTAATACCCTAAAAAACCCACATTCAAAGAGTCCGTAGGCTCTAGGAATGTCGTTTGGAACAAGAGTTAAAGTCTTAACCATAAGAATTTACTGAAAAGAAAACAATGCATCAACCAAAATATATACACTAATGATACAACTGGCAATGAGGTCAACAATGGAGAGAAGGATGGAGAGAAGAGAATGAAATGGAATCCCAAGGACAAGGTGGTGTACAGCCCCTTGTGTGTTACATGATTAATGTGACTTGGCGAATCTCATTCCAACATCTGGCTCAAACCAATCACTTCTAGTGACTTCGCATCAATGCATTTGGTTAAACCATCCACTTGGATAACGAGTAAAACACCACAAAATTTGGAGCTTAGTACTTGTCAGACACCAAGCAGGTCCCCGGGACTCCGGATGAGCACAGCTACATTTGGTGTCAAACATGGAAACTTCGGAGATCAAATGCTTAATTTTCACTAAGTATGCAGTTCCAGCATATACGCTCAGCATATACGCCCAAGTGCACAACACCAGCGTATACGCTCAAATCCGTAGCGTATACATCTAGCGTATATGCCCAGCGTATATGCCCAGCAAACATGTCTCACATGCATGCTCGGCACGTACAACAGATGCATACGCCCGATGATAAGATCTCCAAAGACAGAATGAAGACAACACCGAAGAGTAAGAATTGAAGCAAGTCGGCAACCGTCAACGTATACGCCCGCATCCATCAGCGTATACGCCCACATCCATCAGCGTATACGCCTGCATCCATCAACGTATACGCCCAGTGTATACGCCCGCATTCATCAGCATATACGCTGGGCGTATATGCCCAGCATCCGCAGCATCTCCACCCAAATCCACACGCCTTGCGCATTCAGCATATACATCCACCGTATACGCTGGCCTAATGCGGCGTATACGCCCAATAGATGTAATATATTGTATTTTTGTAAAGTGTACGCACCCGGTCAATGCGCCACATGTCTCCTAGGTCGAGTCTAGCGTAACAACCGGTATAAAAACCCCGATTTTCCACTTCATCCAGGTCGGTTGGCAAAAATCCGAGAGCATACCCAGGAGCAATTACGCTGTGCACTAGAGCTCAAAACCCTCTTACGCTGGAAAAGCCTGTACACCGTGCACAGTTTCTACGCCACGTCTACAACGTAAACTAGCCCAACCATCCTTGCATTCACCGGGGCTTTTCGTCCGCCTTGTGTCCCATCACAACTACGTTAGACCGGTGCACTGTATTCTTATCCTGTAATACCATTATTACATTTTCTTCCTATAATCGTTTACAGTTTCTTTTAATTGTTGCATACATTTTGCTTACGTCTGTTTACGTTTACGCACTGTTTGCATCGTCTACACTGTTTACGCTCCGTTTACGCTGCTACATTGTTTACGTATAACCCAGCGTATGACACTTCAGCGTGCGTTCGGGGAAATCCTTGTCTGATCCACATGCAGACCATCCAAGGTGCTCTGCCTTCGTGCATTCCAGCTCGCCCTCAGGCAAAGGCAGGGTCTTTTGTTCTCGTTCTGCGATCCCACGGTCTGTGTTTTCTTCCAGCCGGAGACCGACAATTTCAGGTGGTACAAAAATTGGCCCTAGAAGGAGGGCCTCCTAAAAACCTTACCTGCAAACATTCCAGCTTCTATGCTGATCAGCGTCTATGCTGCCTTATTCCAAACTCCCTGCAAGTCTTTCAACATATAGGCTGCCAACTTCACGTGGACTGTCTACAAACCCCAGCGTCTACACAGCCTAGTCTGAAAATTCAGCCTGCGAACTGTTCAGCATCTACGCTGCCCAGTGTTTACGCTGTCCCTGTTGAAACCTAACTAGAAAACTATACGCTGCGTTCTCTACGCCAGTACTCTGTTTTACGCCGTGCCTTGTTTTATGCCAGTACTCTGTTTTACGCCGTGCCTTGTTTTACACCAGTACTCTATTTTACGCCATGCCTTGTTTTACGCCAGTACTCTATTTTACGCCGTGCCTTGTTTTACGCTGTGCCTTGTTTTACGCTGAAGCTGTCTTACGCTGTGCCTTGTTTTACACTGTACTCTATTTTATGCCAAAGCTGTATACGCCCCCTAGCATATACGCTGCATTGCTTACGTTGTATACGCTGTCTACGCTGACGCTATACGCCGAACATTGAAGCGTATACGCTGCACTTCGCCACTCAATTTACGCGGTGCTAAACTAATTTTGCTCCTCTACCCCGTGTCATACTCTCAACCGGTCATCATGAACCCCATAAACACCACCGCTACAACCGCTCAAGTAACCAACGTCGTGGACACCATAGCTGTCCAACAGCCTGTCACGTAAAACCTGGGGGGACAACCCACAGTGGGACCCCACCGATCCCTAAGGTTACAAGGGAGGAACCCAGCCTCTAACATTATAACCCAGGATCAGTATAATTTCATATGCATTAAGATACAAGCTGGCCTAGCTATTGACCGAGCCGAAATGGAAGTAAAGAGACAGTTCGAACTCTTTTACAGGGGAGGACACGAGTTCACTCCTTCCCCATATGATGTAATCCCAGTTCCAGAGAAGTACTCAGAGCTCGTCACATAGCTCCTCCTGCAAAGGAGCTACACGTTGGATCAGCACGCGCTAGAACCCCAACAAGAAGAGGAGGATGACTTCGCTGCTCAATCTAAGCACGAGGACTCCTACCACACCCTGAGCCCGCAAGCGCACATTAACCCCATTTTTCATCCAGATACAGGGGAGATCATGCCCCTCCAACCCCTTAGGTTCACCCAGGCCCAAGTACCGCTGCCAGAAATATCAGCACTAGTGCATGTTCCTCCCCCGAACGACCCTCAACCTAACACACTCCCCCTCGTAATCATCCCCGATGCAGCAGCCGGTCCATCTTCACAAGTACCGCCCCCTCACGATAGTGTGGGAGTAACACTCCCACCCCGAGTGATAGGGATGCCACACGTGATACCGGCGTCCACATCCACTCACTACATCCCGCACATTCAAACGCATGCAGCCCCCTCAACCGCCGTAACCCAACAAGGAGCCCCTTCGTACAACATGGCCGGGCAATGGCCAACGATGGGTGTGCCATCACATCAAACCTCCCACCACCATGTGCCATCCCACACTGTGCCAGCAGCACACGCTCCCCTAGTACAGCCGCTACCACAGCAACAATAGCCTTTCCCCTATAACGTGCCATCCTCAGTTCCACCCGCTGTAAACTGTCCACAAGCACAACCATCAACTGCACAACTCTCCATCTTTCAACCCACCATCCAACAGTCTAACCCATATAATATACCACAACCTCAAGCTGCCATGTTACCAAGTGCCCAAGATTGGGCAGATGCCAAAAAACTGATGCAGAAATTAACTGACAAGGTGAAACGCCTCAAAACAACCGCCGATGGGGAATTGAAGGTGGTGGACTTCTACCAAGATGACCCCATCAGCTCTTCTGTCCCACCCTTAACCTTGACCAAAGGCATCTCCTTACCAACACTAACCAAGTATAATGGGGAGAAAGACCCCAATGCACATTCTCATAACGTTTAGGCTAGAATGCGCACTACTCCAAGCATGGCCCTATGCCATTCTCCGGGTGTTCCCCATGTCCCTCGTAGGGAGAGCACTTGACTGGTACCGGGCCCTACCGAGGAATTCCATCTCCTCCTTGGAGGAATTGTTACACCAGTTCGTGACTCAGTTCAAGTACAACTTGAAACCTAAGGCCACCCTGGACAGCCTCATACAGGTCAAGCAAGCACCGCTTGAACCTGTACAGAAATTTATTCAGAGGTGGAGCGCCGCCCTTAACGAGTTGCATGAGCCAATCTCCCAAACCTACCTGCTTACTATTCTGAAAGGGACCGTTAATGATTTCTTTAAATCCAAGCTATACTACCTTAATGTGCGTAATCTAAACCAAGCATTTGAACAAATTAAAAACATTGAAGAAGCAGCCCAAAACAGCCATGACCCTGCATACCTAGCCTTTAAGAGCCAACATACCAAAAAAGATAAAGAAAAGGATAAGGCAACTATAGCGGTGATAACAGGGACGCAACAACAAAACAAACCGCCCATAACCCCTACTAACTACAATAAACCAACTCCCACAACCGCGCAAGAATCATCATCACAATAGAATCCAACAAACCATACACGAAATTTCGAGAAGAAAGAACCTTCTCAATACACGCCTCTGCCAATGAAGCCATCCCAGCTCTTCGATCAACTCCTGAAAGATGGGCTAATGAAACATAAGCAGTTATCACCTGCGGCCATCCAGAGACACGACCGGTTCTGTCAACTCATACAGACCCCAAGCCTAGCGACACCGGATGAGCCTCCCGTGCCCAAAGATTTTAGAATGGATCGCTTTTGCGATTACCATCAACGCAATGGGCACGGTACAGATTACTGTTTCACCTTGAAGCAGGATATTCAGCGAATGATCGATGAAGGCCAAATCACTTTTGATGCGGCCAACCTAATCCAACCATAGAATCAAGCCATGGGGGTGTATAAAGATCCCCTGAACACCAAAGAGGCACCGTACATCATTAATACAATCTACTTTGATGATGATTTCGAGACACCCCGCATCAACACCATCTACCCCAAGTATAAACAGGAAACACCTAATAGGCCATTCGTAGTTTAGATTCCTCCCACTGTACTCATACCCGCACCTCAACCACCCCGTGCCCCACAGCAACCATATGTCGTCTGAGTACCCTCAGCCGTACCCACATCCAACATCATGACACGTAAAAAACCATACGTAGTGCGCGTCCCTCCCGCCATTTCCTCAAATGCACCAACCTCTCATTCGGCCTACCCCTTTCGTAGTCTGAGTACCACCCGTAGTCGCAACAGCGGAGGTCCAACCTCTACCAAAATCAACCTTGTATGTCGTTAGGGTACCCGAAACTCCTAATGATTACCAAACCTCCACCTCACGAGCCCAAGGAAAACCCATACCCTACGTCATTAGGGTCCCTGTCCAGCCTTCTAACCAATCACAGTCGACGGTACAACTACAACCCCGCCCAGCTCCATATGTGGTAAAAGTCCCAGGGCAGCCTGAGGTGCCAAAACCAGTCCCACCTCCACACCATGCACGAGAACGCCTAGCAGATAGGCTTACGCATGAACGTTTGGAGAAGGAACGCCAACGGCTGGCTGTGGGGCCACCTAAGCCCACTCCGCTTAACTCTGTACCCATGTCGTCATCTAACAACCAACCGAATACGGGCAACGAAGGTGAATCATCTGAAAAACATGAACCGCCTAAAACGACAGTTCCGAACAAGGATGACAAATCGACAACACGTGAAATAAAACTGTTGGGCCCAATGGATCCAGTCATCGCTGATAAAAACCCCCCCAACAGTAGAGATTTCGCCACCGCCTTGACACAAGTCACCCAAGCACTGAAACAAAAGAACACTTCACTAAGCTTGTACGATTTGATGCTAACATCCCAAACACATCGGGAAGCCTTGGTACGTATGTTAACATCAATCTCGGTAAGCAAGGACCTGCCCCCAAATGAACCTTCCATTCATGCGGTGATGTACTCACCTCACGGGACAACTCCTAAACCATTAAGCTTCCATGAAGACGCCATCAAAGTGGACAAGAAAATAGGGGAGATAACAATAGCCCCCATGTTCATAACAATATGTATAAACCAGTTCAAAATACATAGGGTCCACGTAGACGATGGAGCTGCAACAAATGTTGTACCATACCCCATCATCGAACAATTAGGGTTTACTGAGTTAATTAAACCAACCCCGACTACATGTTTAAAGTCATTCAGCGGGTTACGCGTGATGGTAAAGGGCATAATAACCTTGGATTTCATAGCGGGGGACTAGTTCCCTACATCTGCCGACTTCCTAGTGGTCGATGAAATGCCAGGATTCAACCTAATATTTGGGAGACCCTGGTTGGCCCAACTCAGAGCTGTTTCCTCCCATATACACCAAGAAATTCACCTACCTTATGAGGGCAGTGAAATCATCATACATGGGGAAGCAGCTACTCCTATCATTTCATCACACATGGGCATGGACCAAGGCTTGGAGATCGAGCTTGAAGAGCCTAAAGGAAAAGATAAAACTCCGTAACCACCAGTAGGCAGTAAGCCTTTGAACAGGGAACAAAAGCCTCCTAAAACCGAAACACCTGCACCTCACACTGTACACACACCTCCTCATGTAGAAACGAATACAGAAACCATGACAAACATTGAAACACCCGAAAATACTGACACAGAAGCCATTCCATCAGACGTCCCTTGGGCTGAATTACCATTCAACGTTATAAGCGAAGGGGATGCCGAATACAAAATCATACTAGTTAATACATCGCAGGACATAAAAATAAAAAGAATCAAAAAACAGTTAAAATAAGATCATCGCACTTCGTCTGAAATGACGTTAAACTACATGAAGTCTGAAATGACGTTAAACTACAACACCCAAAAATGAACAAAATATATATATTAAAAAATCATACTCCAAGTCCGGAACGACATTACACTACCATGTCCGCAACGACATAAAACTAGCCATGATCAGAGATGATCGGTCAACCAAGAAACTTACCTGCTTTATCCAAAATATTACTTGTCCACAACGGAGCCCGAAATGGCCTTAAACTACACATAGGGGCCTGGAATGGCCTTAAACTAGTGCGAACCTAGCCCGAAATGGCTTTAAACTAGTGCATACTTTGTTTTCCTTTTCACGTATCATTTAGAATTACTTCGGTACATTACGCTTTAAGCAGAATAGTAAACCCAAAAACATTTTACATTATCGTGTCACGGATGTAATCAGACTCAAAGACAAGCCAAAACATTTTACATTGCCATGTCGTGTCTACAATTAAATTCAAAAGCAACAAAAATTTTCTTACATACAACGTTGTACAATTATAAGTGTCAACTGTCTCATCCATCTCAAAATTTTCAAGTTACAAATCCTGTATAAGTCTGGGTCAAAAAACAATAAAATGAAGCTAAAACACTAAGCATCTGGGATGGAAGGGTCGTCCCCTTCTGATCCCCCAACATCAGGGGCCCCTGCTCCGTTGGGGCCAGCTTCTTAAGCATCATCACCACCTTCATCTTGAAAATGCCAAAAAAGAAACAACCAACGTAAGAATAAACGAATGTCAACCTATTAAACATTATTCAAAGAATTAACTTCATAAGAAAAAAAAACGCTTACCATAGGAGATCCCCCTAAGCCGAATTCCAGCCGAAGAAGGATTTCCTCCTCTGAAACGCTGGCCCAATCTGTCCCATCAAGGCCTAAGTCGACGTCTACCAAAGCCTTGCCTTTATCGACAGTCGACCAAGTAGGACGTTTCAGAGGGAACTCGCCCACCGATGTTTCCCCAGAGGCAGTGGTGATCACCCTTGTAGGCGACTCCATCTCCACAGTTGTATTCTGAGCAAAAGTATCGAAAGCAGAATGCAAACCTAAACCTTCCACAAACATCTCTAGTTAGCGCTTTTCAACAGACACCTCTTTTAACGACTTCTTGTAGTAATGTTTGTGGTTTTTCTCGTCCTGACCCCACTTACGAACCTTGGAAGCGAAGGCTTTTCAATCTTGACATTTAAGATTCAGGAGATCAATTTGGGCTCTACGTTCTGCCATTCTCCAAGTCAGCGACGCATGACGATTCAGTAGATCCCAATACCTAGTGTACGTGACCTCCGATGTTCGCCAAGAGCGATCTCTGCTTAGTCTGGCAGCGGCGAACTCGTACCGAGCCTTCAGATCGTCACGTTCCACTGACAACCCAGAGACGGCCTTTTCTTTTGCTTGTATCTGCAGCCACAACTACTCAATAGAACGCCTACAGGTCCATAACGACTTAGCGTTGTGCACAAAGCCTTCTGCAACTCCCTCGTAAACAGGCCTTGGCACCTATTCCACTTCTGGGGAAAGCGTAGTTAAACTTTCTATGCAAATGTTCTCAGAGGGATCCCATCTCAATTGAGCACCTACCCACGCAAAAAAAGAAAAAAAAAAGAAAATATAAAAATATTAAAACAATATAAACAAGATATGGAATTCCAAACCTCTAAATCATTTATACCTATATCCGGGTGCGTCTTTTGGATCCGTTCAATAACTTCTTCCGCGAGTCCAGCTACAAAATCCATTTTACTTGGCATCTCCGACCAAGCAAGTGGCTCATGGGTATGAGAACTGACCTCAGCGGTCTCCTTAGGGGGAACCGTCTTCATGGGTACATCTAAGAATACCGTTCTGGTCTCGCTTCCTTCGTCTGAAAAAATGAAAATATGTACATAAAACGTAATAGAAATGATAGCTAACAGGACAAGACGAAATAAAAAGAGGACATACCATGATCCTTGTCACCCTCTGGGGTGTCGCCCAAATCTAGATCTCCCTTGAGGAAGCTGCTGAACATCTGGTTGATACCATCCTAATCATCCAACGACTCTATTTCTGTGGTATTCTCCTTTAACTCCTCCGTTCCTCCACTCTGATTCTTCTCCGTGTTTTCCTCCTTGTTATCCTTCTTTGTGCTTTCCCCCTCGTTATTCTTCCCCGTGTTGGTCTCCTCCTCCTTGGTGATGGTCTCTAAAGCCTGCTTCCTCACTTTTTAAAAATCAAGCCAAAAATAGCAACGACATGTAAGCGATTGAAGTAAAAGTTATAAATGAAGCGAAACGATAAAACAGTAAGCGGTTGAGCATCGCTTACCAGGCATCTTGAAGAGTATGCGCTTCACGCGTGGCTGATTCACATCGGTGACTTCCTCAGTCGTGCGTTCAGGCCTCTTTAGCTTTGACTTGGCTTGGTCAATGGTCTCCTTGATAACCTACTCCGCCCTTCTAGCAGTAAGGGGTACGTCTTCTGGCTCCAATCCCAAACTATCACGTGTGTGAATTGAAGCACCAGATGATCCCCCCATCGTAATGGAAGCAGATTCATCAATGCCTTCAGGTGCATCTTGGGATTTAGCTGTCTCAAACAAATGATTCACCCAAGGGTGAGATAATTGACCCCGATCCCGCAAAACAAACTTGTTGTCTCCATGAACTACTAGGAACTCAGCAAAATGGTGTAGGTAACCAGCAAAGAATGCAAAGGTGAAATGGGACTGCGCTTCGATATTCGAACGCAACCGCACTATCTCCTTGTGCATGCCCGACAACAAAAATTGGGCCCAGTTATATCACATGTCTGTTTCCAAGACAGTTCGCATGACATGAACAGCCTCAACCCCAAGACATATCACCTGGGAAAGGGTTTTAGGGAACACGTGTGCCCTGAACAGGGGATATAATTCGTTCACTACCACAACTTTTGCTTTCCCTTGCATCGGGAATCCCTTGGTACCCTTGGCCAAGCCTAGTCAATCTTCCAACTCACGAATCGTCTGGAGCTCCTTATGAGTTCTATCTAATACTACATTTAAGCCATCCACTGGTACGCCAAATAAGTTTGAAAAGAACTTAGGTGACAAACGAAAAACCACCTTGACACCCTTAATCCAGGTGCTGTAGTGTGAGACAGACTCATTAAAAGAGTCCACGATCCCAATCATCTCCCCGATGGATACGTTAGGACTCAACGTCATAAAAAGCTCCATGAGGCCGGCATCATCCAGGCAGTGAGTGATGGACGGTGGAGCTTGCCTATGCAACCACTTTTGCGCCTTAGTCACCTCTCCGAAGAGAGGTGAAATAAAGTAGTCTCGGTTCGCCCGGTTGTCACCAGATCCCCACTAGAAGGTACATCAACTGTAAAAGCAATTTAAAATGTTCATATCAATGTAACTCTAAATAGTTGGATAAACCCACTAACATATCAAGGAAATGTTATCACATACCGTTAGTGGCGGATCTACATGTGTCGCCAAAGTCATGAGGGAAGACGGGCCCGTTATCCATCCAGTCTTCATGAAGCCACCCACGAGCTTTGCACATCGCGAACGCTCTGGAAAACTAATTATGAAAATGACCATCGAACACTTCGTTTGACTCAATACGGCTCCACGAAGGGTGGGGCCCGTCATGAATGCCTCCAGAGCAGTGCGAGCAAGGGCTAGTCCTTCATCCTCAATGAGTATCCCATCCGGGTTGGTCTTCGGCCTGTAAACAAATAAGCGTCAAAACAAGTAACAAACACTAAAAAGTGAAAGGAGAATGATAAACTTATATTCCTACCTTGCCACTCGGTACACCGTGCCGGGGGGATTTTGGAATAATGTATGTGTACGGGCAGCTATGAACAACGTATTGTTGAGGTAATCTAACCCTCGCGGCAATAGTGTCCACACGCGCGTTAATGGGCGTGTTGACCTAGGCCCACGGGTAGTACCATCCTCGTTAACAATAGGTCCCTCGTCAATGTCTTCTATAAAGACCATGACGCCCTCTACAACTCCCGACAGCATTGCATCAAGCACGCTTCGCGCAACCACTTCCCTAAAATTTAACCAGATGGCCACCGCGAAATTGTTCAACAAGAAAGCCAGAAATTCGCTAGCGCCTTCCCTGAACCAAACCCCGTTGTCATCCACGGTTAGATTCGGGGGAAGCTCGCCATCCTCAATAGGACCAACCCATGACAACACCCCGACAAGCTCAACAATGATGAGGAAGCACTTACTATCCCTACAACCAATCGCGACGCCACGATAAATTAGCCATGCTTCGAAATAGCCCAAAAAGCGAACGTTTACATCATAAATCGGCGTCTAAAATCAAAAATTTACTAACTGTTTACACTCAACGTATACACCGCGTAAACCAGCGTATACGCCGACGAAATTGTTTACACTTAGCGTAAAACGCTGCTTAAACTCAGTGTATACGCTGTACACTGAGCGTATACGCTGACCAATCCAATGTATACATTGACAATGAACTATTTTACGCTGTCGCCCGAACCCCTTATGCTCAGCGTATACGCCGGAGTTCGCTTTCAGCATAGATAGTCTACGCAGGCGGTGAACGAAAAAGTTTACGCCAGAAAGATGAAAAACAAGTTTACGCTGAAGGACAACCACAGACTAACAGCATATACACCGAACAAATCCTCAGCGTATACACCATCACAGTAAAACAGAATTTACGCTGATAAAACAAGCAAATCATCCTGACAGGACTTTGCGCATAAAAACTCATGACGCCGTGGCTTACGCTGACATACTAGTGCAGAAAAAAATGTTTTATGCTGATAAAACTTTACGCTATAAAGTGACACTTGGCGTATACGCCGCAAAACCCCATGTGCCTAAAACCCCTACGCTCGGCGTATATGCCGAAACTGTCTACGCTATAAAAGAAGAAGCACGGAAATAATTAGAGGTAGAGATCAGAGCCTACCTGTGGGATGTCACGGGCCAAGATGGGATCCTCGGCCTGGGCAGGCCCTACAGCATGGCTTCGGTCTCCTCCACGAAGGTCAAGTCGGGACCCTTCCTCCCCTGGCCCTCCACTTCTTTGCCCTTGCCCATCTCAGCTTGTTTACGCTGACGATACAAGTTTACACTGAAGAGAACTGTCTACGCTGGCGCCTGAAATTCTGCACTCCGCATCTATGCTGGGGTTTAGTGTTGGGCATCTACGTTAGGGTTAGTCTTCGGCATCTACGCTCACAGGAAATTTATGCTTACACTAAGGCACTGTAGTTTACGCTCACGCTTTAACAGTTTACGCTGTCGCTTACGCTCTATCGCTTTCAAAGTAAAAAGCAAATGGATCCCCCCCCCCTTTATATAGCGCTCCGCTGACGCCGCTGTTTACGTCACCATTGCTCCTTTTTTTCCTTTTTTGCCTTTTTCCTTATTTTTTGCCCAAATTAAAAATTAAAAATAATAAAAAAATTTTAAAAAAATGGAGATTATTACGTCCTGGTTCCTCCGTGGACCCCATTTTACATGTTTATGCTAAACATTCCAGTTTAAACCACCAACTTATGGCCTGGTACGGCCTTAAACTGCCATTTCCCCATCCAGTGATGGCCCAGTATGGCCTTAAACCGCACTTGTGGCCCGGTATGGCCTTAAACTGCCATGTCCTCACCCAGTGATGGCCCGGTATGGCCTTAACTGCCACTTGCGGCCCGGTATGGCCTTAAACTGCCATACATCCCGGTGTGACGAAAATCCACCATTATGCGCATACACATAGTTTAAAATTATCAAAAGGCATAGAACGATCTCCCTCTTTCTTATTCCGCTCTCTATTTATTGGCAGGAGCAAGCTCAATGGACAGCCAGCATTTAACCACACTGTTAATCATTGACGAACCATACGAAAAAATTACACGAGACATTAACATAAACTCCATCAACTTAAATTCACCAACGGACGACGTAGTCATAGCCGCAACATAGCAAATAATAGATTACGAAGGCATGACAAAGTTCCTTGACATAGAGGCTAAAAATATCACCGAAGATCCGTTAACTGAAACCCCCATTACCATGCCCGATGGGGAAATCAAAATATTAAAATTGAGCAAATTACTGCAACCACAATTAGCAAAAGACATTGAAAAAGTGCTTAGGGAAAACATCAAAGCATTCGCTTGGTCCTATATGGACATGCCCGGGTTAGATCCTAGAATTGTCCAGCACAACATCATCCTTGACCCGAAATTGAGACTAGTAAAACAAAAGGCACAAAAAGTTATACCCGAAGTAGCATTGGCAGTTCGCAATGAGATCACCAAGCTTTATCAGGTCGGGCTTTTGATTACACCGATTGGGTGTCCAACATGGTCATTGTCCCGAAGAAGAACAGAAGCATTCTCTTATGCATTGACTTCCGAGATCTGAATGTAGCAACCATAAAAGATGATTTTCCCCTACCCAGCATCGATCAACTTGTTGACTCGACTGTGGGGCATGCATTATTATCTTTTATGGACGGCTTCTCTGGATACAATCAAATACGAATCAACCCATAGCATCAGCATCAGACAACCTTTATGACATCATGGAGAACATTTTGTTACACAATGATGCCCTTTGGTCTCAAGAACGTTGGAGCCACGTATCAAAGAGCGATGACGTTCATCTTTAGTGATTACATACTACGCTCACTCAACAATTACGTGGATGACATCATGGTTAAGTCAAAAACATCGAAACAACATGTACAGGACCTCGACTTAGTCTTAAAGCGTTGTTTAAGCTATGAACTAAGACTTAATCTAAAAAAATGTGTCTTCAGCATCAAGACAGGAAAAATTCTTGGATTCATAGCCTCAGAAGCAGGGATATGACTAGACCCCGATAAGGTTAAGGCCATAACAAACCTAAAACCACCAGGCAACCTTACCGAACTCCGAGGTCTACAAGGTAGATTGCAGTTCATCAGGCGCTTCATAGAAAGACTCACGGACAAACTAAAACCTATGAACCACTTGTTGCGCAAAAACCCCCATTTTGAATGGACTCCGCAATGCCAAGAAGCATTCGAGAACATCAAAATAGCACTTGCCCGACTGCCTGCGGTTTATCCACCCCAAAACAATAAACCATTTTACATCTACCTTGCCACTTCGAAATCGTTGATCGTGTCTATGCTTTGCCAGAAACAAGATAACGGAACCAAAGTCCCTGTATATTACTTGAGCCATGCATTAGTTGCCCATGAGAAAAAGCACAACGACATGGAGAAGTCATGTTTAGCTTTGGTATTTTCTTTAAGAAAATGGCGACATTACCTCTTCCATAACCAGGTTCACATAATTTGCAAGGATAATGTACTAAGAGCCATAATAGGGAACATTTACAAAACAATTCGAATAGCCCGGTGGAAAGCCATGATAGCCGAATTTGACCTGTACTACGTAGCGCAATCATCAGTCAAGGGTCAAGCCATAGCAAACCAAATGGCAACATCACCAACACACGACCAAGCGACTATAGAGCGAGAGTTCCCAGATGAGAATATAAGTGCCATAGACACAATGCCCAACGACTACGATGCCATCCTAAACTTCGATAGAGCATCCACCTCTCGAGGAGGAAGTGCAGCCGCTGTCATCATCGATCCCTCCGGGGAGATCTGACCCTTTGCTTATCGTTTCGACTTTCATTGCACAAACAACATAGCAGAGTATGAAGGTATCCTTAGAGGCCTCGCAGTAGCACTGGCTTCAGACATCACACGGCTGGTAGTCAGAGGTGATTCACAACTGGTCCTAAACCAAGTCACAGAGGTCTATACATGTAAAGCCCAACACTTACAACCATACTGCGACTTGGCAAAACACCTAATGAAGCGATTCGAAACCATCGATGTGCAACACGTCCCTAGAAACGATAACACCATCGTAGATGCGTTAGCCACATTAGCATTAAACATATCGCTAGACATGTTCTACACGTTGCCAAGCTCCATAACCAGTTGTGCTAAACCAATCACCGATACCCACGACACGTTGCCAACTACATCCGTTAGTACAACACACGCGATAGAATGGTACGATGACATAAAAGAATACCTTCTGCGCGGTGAAGCACCACGACATCTAACAAATGCACAAAAGGACACCGTGTGAAAACGTTCTAAGCAGTACACCTTGGTAGGGGACACATTGTGTCGTAAATCCTACGAAGGTATATTACTAACATGCATCAGTGGTACCGATGCCCAAATGATTGTTGATCAAGTACATGAGGGACTATGCGGAGGACACATAGCGCCGAAAGCCATGGCAACGAAAATATGATGCTTAGGCTACTATTGGCCGCACATGGAGTATGACTATCTCTCCAAAGTCAAAATATGTAGCACTTGACAAAAACATAGCAATCTAATACATGTCCCACCAAATGAGTTGCATACAGCGCAAATCACATGGCCCTTTCAAAAGTGGGGATTGGACCTAATCGGCCCAATAACACCCTCATCTTCTGCAGGGCATAGTTTCATCATAACCACGATCGAATATTTTACGAAGTGGGTAGAAGCCGCTCCACTTCGGAAAACGACATCTAAACATGTATGCAATTTCATCCTCGAAAACATTGTAACCCATTTCAACATCCTCATGACAATCATCACTGATAACGGGCCACAATTTAGCAGTGCCGAAACCCAAACCTTTTGTGACAGTTTGGGGATCAAACACTCATTTTCATCCCCTTACTATCCTCAGAGCAATGGACAAGCAGAAGCAACAAATAAGACAATTATTACAATACTTAAGAAAATGCTTATTCAAAGCAAAAGAAAATGGCACGAGCAGTTGACATATTCATTGTGGACATACCGTACTACGCATCGAACGTCAACAGGTAAAATACCATACAGTCTTGTTTACGGTTCAGAAGCTATTTTACCTTTGGAATTACAGGTACCATCTTTAAGGATCACACTCTCCGGACTCCTCGATGACAGGCAAAACAATGATCTACGCATCATTGATCTTGACTCGGTGGAGGAGGAATGTATACGCGCACTCGACCAAATCGAATGGTACCAAAAACAACAATGGCAACGACATCGGCATAACATCAACAAGCGCCCTATCAAAGAAGACAACCTTGTGCTTAAGGTCGTTCAGGAACACTCGGACAAATTCTCCGCCAACTGGGAAGGGCCGTACTTGGTCACCAAAGCATTTGACAATGGAGCATTCAAACTAGCTGACATGGAAGGAAACGAGCTTGCCAATCCGACCAATCACTTGTACCTAAAACCGTTCTACATTTGAGTATAAGCTCAGGTACGCGCGAGTCCTGGGATCACGACTATAAACTGATACCACAGCTCGTCCTGGGATCATGACGGTAAACTGATACCACAGAACAGTTCTGAATTATGACTTAAAACTGATACCCCACAATGTCCACAATGACGATAAACTAGAACCCGTCCGGCATGACAGTAAACTGCCACTGTCACAACCGTCAGAGTCCGCTAAGACTCTAAACTAGCTTGCCTCTGCATGGTTTGCTAAGACTATAAACTGGCAACATAACATCTGCCACAATGCTAAACGGGCAATGTCCGACGGCTTACGACATAAAAATAACCTATGATAGTCCGTTAAGACTATAAACTGACATGTTCATCTCCAGCTCTCGCTTCACAGCCACACTCACTCATCAAAATTACTGCATCACTCACCATCTGACAAACTCCTCGACATCGCCACCATTCATACACAGTGCTCAGAACCTCCTCCAGTATCTTCGTTCCATCTGCTACCATGTAAGTATGAGCTCGCTTATCCACTCATGGTTTTCTTGTCCCCTTGGAGTTATGTTTGCAGGATGACATCCAGAAGCTTTCGCACAAGAATGCACCTCATCGCAAGCAGCAAGATGGTACAATGTTCACAGCGCACATGGCGAGACTACATCAAACCGTTCACTAGTACATTCCCATTCCCGGTATACTCATCATCCATTTCCCGACCTCCGATACACCGAATACATTCAAAAATCCTTGAGCACGTTGTTACACACTGCAACACGTCACAGCAGTTGCAACACACAGCCTGGCACCTGAGCATGAGTATAAGATCTACGCATTTTCTTCCTAAAAAAAACAAGACTCTTGGCACTTCCCATATAAGCCCCAAGCAGGAAGGTAGTTGTCTCAAAACCAAGTACTCATTTCCAAACAGTCAAGAAGCATCCAGTTGCATGGCTTTGGCTATCCGTCAACAGGTTCCCCCTTAAACATTAAACATGGGCCCTGTTCCTCCAAAGAATGTAACACATCCTCCCGTGGCTTTGGTCTTACCAACAAGTTCCCCTGAACACTAACCAAGGGCCTTGTTCCGCCAAAGGATGCACACCGCATGTCTGAACTCTGAGTCTGCTAAACAATGGCCATTGACAAGGATCAACATGCCGCACACTAGAGCATCCCTTTTCCCCAGCATAATCCCCTGGATCCATTATCAATCCTCACAATCTCCATGACACCCCAAATATAAAATTTCACTTTCCCGATCCCATGTACTACTGAACACGGTGCGATGACGTCTAGTCAAGTGGCAAAGGACAAGGTCTACATCAAGTTGCTTGTGGTGTTTTGCACTTCTTTGTTGACGCTTCTCAGGTTGATTCCTCCAAGCATCAACAAAGAGGGGCCAATGAAACACCACAAAATTTGGAGCTTAGTACTTGTCTGACATCAAGCAGGTCCCCTGGACTCCGGACGAGCACAGCTACATTTGGCATCAAACATGGCAACTTCGGAGATCAAATGCTTAATTTTGACTAAGTATGCAGTTCCAACGTATATGCTCAGCATATACGCCCAAGTGCACAACACCAACGTATACGCTCAAATCCGCAGCGTATACATCTAGCGTATACGCCCAGCGTATATGCCCAACAAACACGTCTCACATGCACGCTCGGCACGTACAACAGATGCATACGCCCGACGATAAGATCTCCAAAGACAGAATGAAGACAACACCGAAGAGCAAGAATTGAAGCAAGTCAGCAACTGTCAGTGTATACTCCTGCATCCATCAGCGTATACGCCCAGCGTATACACCCGCATTCATCAGCGTATACGCCCAGCGTCCGCAGCATCTCCACCCAAATCCACACACCCTGCACATTCAGCGTATACGCCCACCGTATACGCTGGCCTGATGCGGCGTATACGCCCAGCGTATATGCCCAACATATGTAATATATTGTATTTTTGTAAAGTGTACGCACCCGGTCAATGCGCCACGTGTCTCCTAACCCGAGTCTAGCATAACAACCGGTCTAAAAACCCTGATTTTCCACTTCATCCAGGTCGGTTGGCAAAAATCCGAGAGCATACCCAGGAGCAATTACACTACGCACCAGAGCTCAAAACCCTCTTACGCTGGAAAAGCCTATATGCCGTGCACAGTCTCTATGCCACGTCTACAGCGTAAACCAGCCCAGTCGTCCTTGCATTCACCGGGGCTTTTTGTCCGCCTTGTGTCCCATCACAACTACGTTAGACCGGTGCACTGTATTCTTATCTTGTAATACCATTGTTACATTTTCTTCCTATAATCGTTTACAGTTTCTTTTAATTGTTGCATATGTTCTGTTTACGTCCGTTTACGTTTACACGTTGTTTGCATCGTCTACACTGTTTATGCTCCGTTTACGCTGCTACATTGTTTACGTATAACCCAGCGTATGACACTTCGGCGTACGCTCGGGGAAATCCTTGTCTAATCCACGTGCGGACCACCCAAGGTGCTCTACCTTCGTGCATTCCAGCTCACCCTCAGGCGAAGACAGGATCTTCTGTTCTCGTCCTGCGATCCCATGGTCTGTGTTTTCTTCCAGCCGGAGACCGACGATTTTAGGCGGTACAACGAGGATGCATCTTCAAAGAGCCACCACCATTCTGATACAATGGGAAGCGAGAAGGGCTTTAGTTAGAGGGAACACTTTGGTTCCATAACCAGTGCTTGTAGCCCAAATTTTATTTCTTCTAAGGGGTGTGCTTTGAATTCTCACTTTCTTCATTTTTTTTTAATTTTTGTGTTTTGCATTTTTATGCGTGAGAACCACACCATGCAAAGGCTTCTTATTTTTATTATCTCAGCTTCTGATAATTAGGTAACATCGGAATGGTAAGAAAACTCAAGAAGAAACATCTAAGCACCCAAGAGAATGATCAACACAAAAGCATCGAGTCCCCTTGAAGTCACACCCTTTGCAATCCTTGAGTCCTTCCTTAGTTTGAGAAATACCCAGTCACTTATTTGTTAAAGTTCTTATTAGAAGGGAACTGTACATTTCCATCCAAAGAGAAACCATAGAAATTGATGGATGGATGGATGAAGTGATCTCATTGCCTGCCATATCAAAAGAAACATACCTTAGTATCAACAATGTAACTTAAAGGTAAAAATCAAACATTAGCAATTAATGAAAAATAGTTCATCCCATCAACTTGAACACTTATTGGGTGACGAACTTACAGGGTGGATACACACACACGCTCACACACAAAAAATGGAAAAAGTAGAACGATGATGTAAAACAAAAATTAGAAAAGTTAAAGAAATTTGTAAAACAAAAATGTGTAAAACAAAAACTGAAAAAGAATTGAGGGCCCCATATGATTAGCATAGGTGGCCATCTCCCCCATGACTGAGTTGTAAGGGAGAGATTTGAAACAATGAGCGTCTATTTGAATTTCTAAGAAGTGCCCAACTTCTCCCAATTGATGATCTTAAGTTGAGAGATGGAAGTTGGTGACGCTCACGTTTCAATGTGTCTATGCCATGGTTGTTGACATGAGTTGTCTCCTCAGTTCATTCCATGCATATTTTCTTGCTCCTTTGAGTAGCTATCAACCATGGGGTGTCTACTACTAGTTGCATGGTTGCTACATACAGGCATCTTTGTTTCTCACTCTCAAGGGCACACCTCTCACATGGAGACATATCCTCCATGTCATCACCCGATGAATCACTGTATGTGATGCATGGAACTTCCTTCTTCTTGATCTTTCCGTAAATGTTTATCTTAGAAATTTGCAAGGAAAGATCACAAATTCCTAGGTACGCGTCTACAGGACTTAGCCACGGTCTTCCCATTATAATGGGGAAGCCCACTTCATTGCTAACCTCAATCACCAGGAAATCGTCTGGTATGACCACCCACACACAGTGGTGATAATGTCCTCCACCAATCCTAAGGGAATGGTGATGGAATGGTCAGCCAGCTCCAATTGTATGTTACTCTTCTTAAGTTGGGGTAGGTTCCAGGCATGATACATCTTTTGTGAAATTAAGTTGACTCTGAAACCTGAGTCAAGAAGAGCTCAATGTGGTGCATTTTTGATGATCTGTAAATGAATTAAGGGATTCCCAGGGTCAGATAGTTTCTTGGGAAGGTGGCCCACCTTTATCCAGTCAATTATGGTATGTGTCAACATAACCGTTTGTGTACTCAATTGTTGGACTAAAGGGTTCTCCGAAGTGTTAGTTGTTAGAGGCCTATACATGTGCTCAACCGCTTGTTGTTGCAAGAGTTTGTCTGGGCTTTTGGTTCTGAAGTAAGGTCTTCTCTTTTTACAATTGTCAAAACCAACAGCAGGTTGGATATTTATAGCTCTCACAGCTTGACGTTGCTGTAGTTGAGGAGGAATTTCCCCTTGCATTGTTGGAGCAGGAGGTGTTATGGGAACTACAGGTGGAAGAGGTGCGGGTGGAGTTAGAGGATGGACTGAATGTGAGATATCTCCCGGAGGAGAAGGAGTCCTCCTGAAGTACTCCCGAACTTGGCTGCTGCACATAATAACCGTAAGGATCGGGCTACCGATAAGGGTATTGATGTGTTGGCGGTGACATCCCCCATGACTGTGGGTATTGCCACTGTTGATGTTGTCCAATAGGCTGTGCAGGCGTTCCACTTGGGTAATATGTTAAGGGTTGGTGGAACTACCTTGGGTTACCTTGTGGATAAGGTAACCTTCAGGGTGTTTGTCATTGATTAAGTCTTGGATTTAACGCATACACCCTAGACTCCTGCAGATGTGAGATAATTGGGCAACATCCCTTAGGATGGTCATAGTAGCAGACCTCACATCCACCATCATCATCTGAATCAGAATTCACAGCCTCATCAGAGATAGGAATTTTCCCCTTACCCTTGTTATGTGCAGGGCTTAACTTTCTCCGCTTGGTTTTGCCTTTGTCACTACCTTGTTCTACCGTAGAATCTTCTACAATTTTTAAGACTATTTCTATTCTTGAGTCTCAGGAATCCCACATTTGGTCTACCTTAGCCGATAACTTGGTTGTTAACTTTTGGATCGGTAAGGTTTTCCGATTCACCAACTCTTCAAGTGGTGACTCATCCTCCTCATCATAGAATTTCGCTTCCTTCTTGCGAAGGGAGGGATCGCGGTTGTATTCTTCTGCACTTTCCCTCTTATGTAGCTCACCCTCTTCTTGCGCTACTTGTTCCAACAAACTTTTAACTTCATGGGCTCTTAGTTGGGAATGTCTCCCTTGGGAGTAAGTCCCAAGAGTTCTTCTCATTTCATTCCTTAGCCCATCCACGATGTGGCAAAGTTGATCCCATTTAGCGTACCCATGACCCGGGCAACGATGTAGCAGTGTATAGTAACGGGCCATGGCTGCATCCAAGGGTTCATAAGCACCTTGTTTCCAGCCTTGGATCTGCTTATGCAAATTGGACACTCTGGAGTACGTTTGATATTTGTTGTTGAACAGTTCGAGCATCGTACTCCACCTCCTGATGGTTTTCGGTTCTAAGGACCGGTACCAGCTCTCTACTTCTTTGGTGAGTGTCCTTGGGAACAACTTAAGCTTCTGCCACTCATTATCGATATTTTGCAAGGCATAGGCATCATGGAATGCCTATAAATGATGTTGAGGATCAGCGTTGTATCCCCCTTCAAAATGTGGGATATTATTTATGTCCAGACACTTGATCCTGCTGTCTTTTAAGTGCCTTGTGGGGATCCTAACTGCCTCTGTGATGTCTAGCATGCTTCAGGTTGCGAGTAGGGGTTCATCATGATCATCCCTGTCATGATGTCTATGATGTCTTCGTGGTGGTTCCCTACTCTCCCTATGTCCTTGCCCTNCCCAGATGTGGAAGGAGAGTGTGAATGGTGAGATGAAGGAGAAGAGGAAGGGGATCCATCACCATGGCGATGTTTCTAACCTTCTCTTCGGCTGCTTTGGCCCTGATCATTATGATGCTCTAAGTGTCTGTCCTTAGTGTGAGTGGTTGTTCCTGCCATGAACAGTTGGTGTTCACGGGGATCAGAGCTCGTAGCATGTATAGTTAATCGAAGGCTCTGATGCCTAACCTCTTCACCATTATGAGGAGGGGAAACATCATTTCCTAAGAAACCCGTTATGAGGGGTTCCTCATCTCCTATTTCACTAAGGACATGGAGGACCTTGCCCTTCAACAATGAGTGTTGGCTCTCCTGCCTTTCATCCCAAATACATTAGGCATCTGTGGGATGATAATCCCTTGTGTCAAAGTCATCCATAACATATTCTGCAAATAGTTCTTGCATGCCAATTTGTGCTAAGGCACGGAAAAGCATGTTAGGGACTGATCGATCTGGGGGTAACACAATGTTACCTTGCAAATCTCTCCACCATAGTTGTTCATCTTGATGGAGAATAAAAGTAAAATCAGGCACATACTCATCGGGATGAGTATATGTCACCTTAGATTGCTGAGGACTTGGCTGGTTCAAGTTATGTGTATGTCGCTAACTGTCTTCCGTGTTATCCCTAGGTGAGTTAACCTTATGAGAAGAAGCCATTTTAATGGTGTGCTATTCACCGTTATATATGTTCTTATTTAACTAATTAACCCAAAGGTTCGTTAAGGCTCACAACGATGTGAAAGATTTCCTAATGTTCTAATTGGCGTACAAACACTTAGTCCCCGGCAACAGTGCCAATGATGAGTGGTGAGGTACCCCTACACTCAACCATACGAAATGAGCGTAGCACATGTGATCCAATCGAACTCCATAGACTAAATGCCTAAACGCCACAAGGAACACTTGGGGTTAATTAATCATTGTCTTCCCAGACTTACTTGTTGTTGTCATGGTGTATGGTTAAGTAAGTCCGAGGTATATGATTTTTTTTGGTCTTTTTAGGTTTATCTCCTATGCTAAGGAGTGAAGGGTTGAGAGACTAAAACTAACAAGGAGTGAAGGGTTGAGAGACTAAAACTAACTCTAACTACAACACTAAGTCCTAGCGTCAACATCCGTTCCCACTTGCCGTACACACCCTAAACTATGCAACTGTGGCTACCAAACGCTAATCGTTACTAGGATTACCACACATAAGGCACGTGCTCGATAGCCTAAGTGTGACAAGCAGCCGATTCCTTGACTAGTCGTACACATCCGTAGATGCTCATAATCAAGTCGTACTTGTTCCATGTTCTAGGAGGTAAGGATGAGAGAATCTAATTGCGATGAGTAGCCGATTCCTTGGCTAGCCGTACACATTCGTCAATGCTCGTAAACAAGTCGTACTCATGCCGCATTACTAGGAAAGCAATAAATAACATTAAATAAACCTATCCATGTACTGCAAGGTTTATCCACAAAGCTCATCTTTATTGCTGTACACAACTTGCGTTCAGGTACAAAGCTGCTCGAATAAAGAACCGTTCACTTGGGGGACTCCTAATGCGGGCACATGGAAAATATTCTATCTCTGGGGTGATCAATCCACCAGAGCTTCGCTACTTTACACCTATGATTATCAATGAGGGGAGTGCCGCCTCTTATTTATAGATTTGGCGGCAGACCGTGATATCGCGTACGCGATATCACAGGGGACGACGCGATATCGTAGCTTTTGCATATCGCGTCTCATCAATAATCTAAGAATTTTTCTAGAATTGAGGGCTTTGATCTTACCTTGGAGATCTTCTTGATTTGATGTCATTGCTCCTTCTTCATATTTATCTTAGAGTTGAAGAGCATCAAGTCCAATGTTGTACCAACATACTTCTATGGTGTGACCTCTTTTATTATAGAGTTTGCATAAAGGGATTTAAACATTTTTTCATCCTTGTATGTTTCATCATCCTTTTATGAAACCTCTACCTCTGTTATTTCTTTGTAAAGTCTCTAGATTATCTGAGTTGCTTTGGTCTTGAGAATAACTTCTATTAAATCTTCTTCTTCCTCTATTAAATTTTTCTATTTTTCAATAGCTATGAAGATTTGTTCTTTATTATTATTTTTAGTTCTTAGACTCTCTAGTGTTCTAATTTAAGCAACTAGATCATCCATAGTGAGTTTCTTGAAACCTTTGTTTTGTAGAAATTCATCATCATGTTTTGGTATCTAGGATCATTGTAAATAGCTACCACAATTTTCTATACCTTTTTGCACTTAGTAAAGCCACATATAAATTCATCAATTTTTTTATAGTAGTGTTTATCCTTGTAAAAAACTCTTCAATGTCTTTCTTCTAATTTTTGATATGTCAAATTGAATTCTGAACAATAGTTCTTTTATATGCTGATTTTCAGTGTTGCTTAGATAATCTGAACATAATCTTTTCCACACTTCTTTAGTAATCTTTAATGAGCTTAATTTTCTAGATATTTTTTCTAATAAATTAAAAATAATGATCATTCTTGCATGTGAACATTTTCTCTTCTACTTTTCTTTTTTAAAGAGTTCTTGAATCAAAGGATCTTATTTGTCTTTATTTTCCCCTTTTGGGATGACTTTGATAAAGGCTTATGTAGGCTCTATTACATCCTGTACTTCATTAACTTTCAAAAGTCCCATCATCATTTCTTTCTAGAGAATGAAATCTTAGATTCCATTAGAGATAATGGGACATTGGGATATTTTTTTATTACACCTCATGGTGACCAATTCCAATACTAATTTCATTCATGTATGGCCTTACAATTCATAGGAAATGATTAGGGTCATACTTGGGAAACTTGAGAAGCTAGTTCCTATAGTGAAAATAAAGAAATTTATGCAAAATAAAAGTAAGTTGGGGTCAAAATAGTTTATATCCATCCATCAACTCAAACATTGATATGAACTTGGAATGGTTTAGAAAAGTAAAGAAGGACAAGCATAGGTTTGAGTTATGAGGGTCTTCATGATCTTGTCAAAAGCTTTATTGCACTTGTCATCCCACATCCATGGGATATCCTTTTTTTGCAAATTGTTTAAGATTGTAGTAACACTAGAGAATCCTTATATAGACTTTTGGTAATAACTGGCTAATCCTAGTAATTGTTATATCTTATGTGCATTTTTTAGGATAGCGCAACTGATGAAAGACATTTATGTTATGGCCTACAATATTGTAGATGCAATATCATATCGCAACATACATTGTCATAGATTTGAGGTAGTGGGCCATGGTCATGCTTATAAATATGATCCCACTATCATATTAAAAGTGAGTTTTTGCCTAACACTTAGCAAAATTCTTGTAGTTTATTTTTGTAAAGTTATAGTTAGTTGTGAATGCTTGTAGTGTATTGAATTACAATTGTACAACATCTGTATTTGAGTAAATTATTTCTGGATACAATTCATGAACAACAATAAAGATCAATATGATTCTTCATCATTGCAACATATCACATAGAATAGATTTACTTTCCATGTTATTTACATTTCCTAATTCATTTACTATTCCAATGTTTATTAGTAAGGTAGAATGAGTACAACTAGTTTCAAACATAAAGTGTAATTGTTTGGTAACCCAGTTGTATCTTTAATTGGTTCATTTAGTAGAAAAGTTACTTGGTAATCCTAGTAACAATTAAACTATCCTAGGATGTGTATGAAAAACCATGAACAAATACTTATCACCATAGGCTAGAATAGTTTTACTTTTCTATTGTCATTAGTCAATAGAATTTATAACCATTTTTACTATGTTCACACTTATCTTACTTAAAGCCAACCAAATCATTTTATCATATGTTGCACTAAGAGTTAAACCATATATTTTGCATCTCACTTACTTTCAGTGGGAAGACAATGATCATGAACTTACTATCAACTCACTAGGATAGTTACATTATCCATCCACAAATTACAATTTGGTTGTGCATGAGCACTTGTAACTTGTATGGTTGAGTGTTAAAATTCTTTACAACTTATCATTAGTATCATTGCTGGGGATGTTACAATTTTTGCTAGTTAGTTATTTTACATAGTTCATTGTATCAAGTATCACAAAGCCTATCTTTCATGCTTAGAATAAATTTTTAAAACATACACACTTAAGTGTCAACCAAATTAAGATGGATTCTATATCCAAAGTGAAATCTTCACTTGCTATTGATCTTAACAAAAGTAATTATAGAGATTAAAATGAAGAAGATTGAAATGCACCAATGCAAACAAAAATCTCATATGCTTCTACTGATCCTTATTATCCTTATTTCACATTCATTTTCCACCAAGATGAATAATTCAGATGGGGAGACTTACAAGCAACATTGTCTTATCATCAAAACATTTAGTGCTAGTTATGCCTCAAGCAACCCTTTTGAGATCAAATTTTGGCCATGTAGAAGAAGGGTACCAAAAACATGACTAAGCCATATCAAAAAAAGGAATGCTATTACAATAGCAAGATATGAGTAAGAAAAAGGAAATAAAGCATCATAGACAATCATTCTTAATGAGAAAGAAGATGAGTCGTATAAAGATGAAAAGTCTTAATAGACTCATAGATCTAAATCTCAAACACCAATAATATGCATCAAAGATCCTATGAAGATAAAGTTATATTCAGCTCTTGTAGAAATTCTACAAAGAGATTAGGCAAACTCTAGACTTAGGGGGAATTTGAGGCCTAAAACTTCCAATAGATTTAGAAGAGATGAATCTAGAATTCATAGGAGGAGAACCAACCAATATCTTTTTCTAACTTCCCTATCCTCTTCATCACACTCATCAACAAACTTTGATAGGATAGAATGAAAAATAAGGGATTATGACATGGAAATAAGAAGGGATCATAAGAGACATAATAACAAGAAGAAGACATTCTAAGGAGGTTGAAGATGATGAAGAAGATAAATAAATAGAAATTAGGAATGACAGAAGAGAACATCATGAGGATCAAAGGAGTCATCACTATAATAGAGCTTATGAACCTAAAGACTAAGAATAACTCCTACTAGCCACTTACAATATGATTAATATCAAGGAAGTAGTACACATATCTACTGAAACACCATCAAGAAAATTCATGCTATAACTTGTAACCTTTACCACCCAACTTGAGGTAAGATTTTATTGTAAATGTAAGGTTTGTGGCTCATGAGCTAGAATCCTGCATACTTTAACTTTTTGGGATTGAAAAATTCCTCATAAGTTATTGTTGCCTCACTTCCCAAGTGGGAAAAGTAATGTCATGTCTATATTTGGGCTTGGAAGGCTAAAAATGCCTTGGAGACTATCAAATTTTGCATTTTCATGGGTTTTAATGTGGTCATAATCTTTACTATGCTAGAGCTACACATACCCAACATTGGAATTGTTGGGTTTTCCATTTTTCAACAATGGCTAGTGTAGTCATCACAATTTCTATTAGCTACAACATGGCTACCATAGTCATCAAAAATTCTCAACAATCTTTACATGGCCAGCATAGTCACCATATTTCCCAGCATATTTCAACAATGCCAATGTAGCTCTCCAAGGCAAGTGTAGTTGAGGTGAAGCCAACGTAGTAACAAAAGTCCATTTACTATTTTTAGTATCTGGTGTGGATTGGATGATCCTTGGGTATAAAAACTTACCACAAATGGACAACTACGCTGAGAATTAGGACTTATTACACTTGCAAACAATACCAATTTATCAACAATCATGAATGAAATTGGCAACCTAAAATAAATAATCTTAAAACCTATAAAAGCAAAACTTGACCACATTATTTAGGTTCTAAACATTTTTTGCAACCTCACAACCTTTGCAACCTTAAGGACTTAAAATCCATTTGGCATTTGCAAGACTTTTGAAGTAGGTTGATATCTACCTAAGCACTAGAGACTCTCAGTGTAGTACCATTGCAATAAGAGTCAAGCATCATCATTTACACCACTAGTAACCAAAGGTGTAGATTCAAGTAAAAACTAGTAAGGAGTTCTTAGTGATAAGAGTCAAGAAGTACCTAGATCATGGAGTTTGACTACAAAACACAACTTGCCAACTCCAACAAGCTTCGAGCTCCATCCAAGTAAGCTTCTTGTGCATTTGAGCACATAAGTTGTACTTCTTTCAACTTTATACTTTAAGCATCTTATTATTTTAATAAACTTTATAGTTCATTTGTTACGTAGAATTCATTTCAAGTTTTAATTTTTGTGTTTATTTTCATTTGAATTTGCAATTTCATTTTTATCTTTTGCCTCTATTTACATTCTTCAAGTTCTTAGGTGATCAGCCAAACCATCAAGGGCACCTTGGATCCTATTTTTCAAATGCCCTTAGGATTCAAGGTCAAAACTATTCCATACCTATGATTTTCAATTTTTTTAGCAATCGAGTTTTTTAGGTGTAATAGTTTTCTAGCACTAGAAGAAGGGCCTCCACTATAATTCTCAACCTAAACATTTTCCAAAACCAAATCTTCTACATTTTAAACTCTAAAACCTACAAATATCTACCATCAAACCCCACATTAGTGTTCAATTTCCTACAACTAATATCTAGTGTAGTTGTTGTGGGTGATTTGGATTTTTGCATTATTTTTATAGTAGTTACTAGATTCTTTGAAGCCATGGTAGTCTACATTGAAACCTGAAACTTTTGATTGTTGGAACATACATTTGGGGTTTAAGGACTAGTGTAGATCCATACAACCATCCAAATCCATCTGCTATGAAATTTCATAGAAAGCCAGCATAGAAACTTTCAATACTGTAATGTAGTCCTTGGTAAACCCAAAATTTTACATTTTATTCTTCCAAAACTAGTGCATCTCATATAAGAGGGAATATTCCCAACTTGGTTTTACCAAGCAAAACCATATCCCACCACCTAACCCAATGTAGTTGGCAAGGCAATATAGTGATCTACTACACATCCTCTAGCATAGATCCTACTGGTGAAGCTAGTGTAGTTAGTCCTTCCAACATAAAAAACTTTCAAACTTTCCTAAGTGTAGTGCACATCACTACCGTTGCAACTTGCACCACACCTATAGTTGTAGTTTACATCATTTTCTAGTCATAACCCTTTGCACCTTGAACAATTCCACTTATTGGAATTTTGGTTTAAGTAATCAATTATACATTTTATAAGCTAAATTTTAAACCAATAACCATGTCTTTTAGCTAGTCAATTTTGTTTCCTCTCAACCTAACTAATATAACATCTAACCAAGATGTTATGAGTGTCTATGACCTAAAATACCTTACTGTGGCTGAGTGTAGGCAATTGCTCAAATTAAGGGGGAAATTTCTAATTTCTTTGGTCATAAATGAAGATCACTACAACTTCATTTATGCCAAAATCCAAGTTGGCCTACTCATTTCATGAATGGAGCCTAAGGCCAAATGCAAGTATGAGCTAATCCATCAAAATGGAAAGGATTACATACCCTTCCCCTATGACAAAATATCACTCAATAATACTTATGCATGTATACTGACTCATCTAATTAAGATGGATGAACAGAGTAAGAAGCTTAGTTCAGATAGCCAACATGAGGAGCACGAAGAGTTTGAGGTTGAGCTTGAACCAGACAAATTTATAGGAAGCCTCTTTCAACAATCGGCTCCTCAAACCATCATACCTACTTTGGTCTCCCCTGCTGCAACCGTGGGATAGATGCCTCAACTTTTCTCACTTGTCTATCCAATCATGTTTGGGCTAGCACCTATTATAGTGGCCCACCAGGCACAATATGTGCCCCAAAAGGCCTCATTGTGCTCCTCTATGCCTTTTTCCATGTAGCCTCAATCTACATGACTATCACCAATGGTCTTCACCACCACTCACCCCTTCTCAATACCAATGACCTCATAATGGTACCCCAAGTGACCCAAGGATCACATACATCCTTTGTTCCCCAAATACCTACTTCAACCTCCTTCTCATTTTTTGGTCCTCCTGTGGCCATGATGACCCAGCCTCTCCTTTTCATGCCACAACCCATCACAAGGCCACAGACCTCTCAACTAACATTGCAATCTTATGCACAGATCCCCTAGCCCATCTGAATGCCCTAAGCCTAGATCAAGCATTGCAAATGATCCAGGATCCTATGGAAGGGTTACAAAAGCTCAAAGCTTCAACAACCTAGATAGTGAAAATCATGGATTTCTATTAGGATGATCCCATCAGTCCTATTATCCCATAGATAACTCTTCCTTTGGATATTCCCATATCTCAATTCACCAATTACAATGGAGAAGGAGATCACAATGCCCATCTTATAATCTTCTATTTTGAGTATCTATTATTGCAAGCCTAGCAACATACCATAATGTGGATTTTTCCTATGTTCCTTACTGGGAAAGCCTTGGACTAGTACTATGCATTACCAAGAGGATCTATATCCTCACTTGAAGACTTAATATTACAATTTATTAACTATTTCAAGTATAACATGAAACTTGACATAACTCTTAACCAATTAATGAAGGTCAAGTGGGAACCTCTTAAACCCATACAAAAGTTTATATATTGATGGAATGCTCTTCTCAATGCGATTCTAGAACCTATAGCCGAGACTCACCTTATCTTCATATTCAAGGGGGTCGTTAATGACTTTATTAAGTTAAAACTTTACTATTTAGACCCATGGTCATTCAATCAAGCATTTTCTCAAACTAAGAACATAGAGGATGCCATTGAGGCTTGTCATGATCTTTCCTATGTGCCATACAAGAACCAACACATGTAAAAGGATAAGAAGAAGGGGAGACAAAATAGTATAGCCATGGCCACTATGGCCAAAGAGAACAAAATTACACAAGGGCTCAAAAGAAATCAACCCAAGGTCTCTACCACCAATAACCAATCATCAATATCTAGGTCCTTTGCATCAACTAATACAAGCCTAACTTTCAATGAAAAGACCAATCAAAGTACACTAGGTTACCACTAAGACCATCTAAACTCTTGGATCAGTTGTTAAAGAGTGGGAGAATTTAACATAAATAAATGATAGAAAATACCTATAAGAGGCATGATCAATTATAAGAGATAGCCAAATACCTCACTCTTACAACTAAGGATGACCCACTAGTACCTAAGTACTTCAAGCTTGACCATTTCTACCACTAGCATCAACCGCTAGGTCATGATACTAACTTGTTCCTAACGTTAAAGGATGACCTGAAAAAGATGATAAATAGGGGTGAGCATAGTAGTCGATGCCTATAATCCAATTAGGCCTTAGAACCAATCCATGTAGGTCTACAAGGACCCATTGAATGCCAACAACAACTCATATACTATAGCAACATTCAATGTAAGCCACAATCTAAGACCTGAAAAGGAGTTGTTTGTGATTCAAGCATCTCCTTACAATGAAAAGGCCCTTCAACTTTTACTAGTTTAAGGATCCCCTTTGTTGTAAGGATACCATTACCAATGCTTCCCAAGGAGCCTTTCATGATTGGAGTACCCCCTCCTGCTACAACCAAACTTATCCTTACAATTGAATAATGTTCTTCCATAGTGGCCAATGCAAAAAATCTTCACAACCAAACAATAACAATAAGAAATCTTTGAGCAAACAATGTAAGAAGCCCATGCCAAAGCCTAAGAACAAGAACAACAAGTAGGCCAAGGAATGGAAGGAAGTGGATACACTGAAGTCGACTCCCATCTCATTTGTTCCAATGAGTCCTAACACTTAGGTCTCTTCAACTAGTCAACAATGGAAGGACCATAGGCCCTAAGGGAAGGGGAAAGAGGCCAAAACACAACCACTGAAGCATGATGTTCACATCCTAGGATGCATGGATGAAGTGAAGAACAACAAAAATGAGAAGCCACCAACAAATGATAAGGACTTCCTCAATGCTATGGAATATGTCAAGTAGTTACTAAAACAAAAGAACACCTCCCTTAGCCTATATGACCTTGTAATGACTTTTGTTGTGCACCGCAAAGCATTAGTGAAGATGTTGACCTCTATTCTTATTAGTGATGACATCCCCACTAGTGAATTTTCCATCCATGCAGTGATGGTACCATCTTCACCAAAAGAAGAAATGAAGTCAATAGCACTAGCATTTCATGATAACGAAGTTAAGACCAATCCCAAGGATGGCAAGACAACCAAGGCTTCCCTCTTCATAATTATAAGGATAGGATGATACAAGGTACATCAGATGCATGTTGACAATGGAGTAGCAACTAACATAATACCTTATACCATCATTGAACATTTAGGACTAATGGAGCATATGCAATAAACTTCAAATTCTACTCTTAAGTCTTTCAATGGATCTCAAGTTGTTGTAAAAGGCTCCATTTCATTAGACTTTGTGGCAGGGAAACAATTCCCCACAACAACCAAGTTCTTGATAGTGGAAGAGACACCAAGATTCAATCTCATCCTAGGGAGGCCTTAGCTAGCTTAATTACAAGTTGTTACCTCACCAATCCACCAAGAAATTCACTTGCCTTACGAAGGAGGTGATATAATCACCCATGGTGATAGTGAAATTCCTTTGCCAGTCAAAAACATTGACACAGAACAAGGATTCAAAGTGAAGTTTCACAAAGAAACTACTACTATTACCCACAAAGTAAAGAAGCTTGATAGAGCATAAGAGGCCAAAATCAACAACAATGAACCCATGGATGCACCATGGAAGGAGCTCCCCTTCAATGTGGTTAGTGAAGGGAAGGGGAAGTATAAAATCATGCAAAGTAGACCATATACCTTTCCTAATCTTTCAAAGATTAGGAAATACTTGCACAATTGATGTATACCACCAATTTGCTCACTGTTGCATCTATAACCATGTAGCCTTCTTTTTCTATAGCCTTCTTAGCCTAGTTGAAACACTATTTTCATGTACAATTTTACTTTACTTTGTTTTACATTGTTTTAACTTTACTTTACATGTAGCCTAAGGCTTATTCTTGTTTACCATTTACCTTTATGCCTTGCCTATTTTAGAACATAAAATAAAAAAATATCATAAAAACTTTAAAACTTGAAAACTCATAAAAAAAATTTTAAACATAAAAATTGATAAAACTTTTTCTTTTCAAATCATACGGCTAGCCAAGGCCTAAAAATGGAAATCATCAAGGCTCTCCATGGCCTAAAACTAGAAAAGTGCAAGGCTCGTTAAGGCTTACAACTAGTAAACATTAGGGTCCATCATGACCTAAAACTAGCAAAATCTAACCCTTTACCACATGTTTTCCACCTTGATTTGTTTGGCCTTATTACATGGTGTTTCGACTAGTTTTAATCTTGTTAAGCATTTTTTGCCTTTATTGCTTAATCATTTGGTTTAATTTTCATCATTTGAGCCTTTTCACACCAATTGTTTCTATCATTTGGCACCATTTAACCTTAATTGACATAACTTAATGTTAGTCCACATTGTTTCACTTTGGTATGACCTTGATTGACCTTGTTCTATGTCATTTGATAGGGTTCAACCATCATATGAATGTCATTTAGCTTCATTTGATCCCACTTGATCAACATTTGGATATCATTTGGCCTTTATTCCATACTAGTTAGCCTTTGTTTTAACTTATTTGTTTGGCCTTCTTTTTTTTATCCTAGTTGGCCAAGCTTTGCCCTTATTCAACATCATTTTCTAGGGCTCAACCATCACTTGATCATCACCTGACCATAGTTGACCATCATTTGGCCAAGCCTCATTTCATGCTTTTTAGCCTTTGATGCACCTTATCCACCTTAAATCCCCTTATATGACCTTTTTTGACCATATTTTTCTCTTAAATGGCATCATTGAATGGAGTGTGATCATCATTTAGCCTTCATTTGGCTCCATTCTACCATCATCTGGTCTTCATTTTACCTTATTTGGCCTTCACCTCATCTCATTTGTTTCACCTACCTCTTGTAGCCTTAGTGGCCTTGTTTAAACCTTGCTTGACCATCGATGTAATATTCTTTGGCTTATCCATGCATTATTTCTAAAGTATTTTATAATATGTTGGTAGTATTTACTCATTCTGTTACCCAAGTATCACTTAATGTGACTATGGTTGACATGAATGATTGGAGTATGGACACTTGAAAGAAAATCAGTTTTCCTTTGAGCCTAAGCAAATCCCATGATGATGTTGAATGATTTATTGACCTTCATTTCCTAAATCTTGAGCCTAAGGGTATTTCTGACCACATAGCCTCTATAGAGAAACCTCTAACTTGGCCTAAAAACCTAGTCAAAAGCCTTGACCTTAAGGCTGGTGACATTACTGAAGACTCTCTAGTTGAGGTTCCTATCATGACGCATAGTGGTGAGGAGAAAACACTAAAAATAAGTTCCTCACTAGAACCTCAACAAGTTCAAAACATTACCAAGGCCCTCTAAGAAAACATTAAGATCTTTTCCTGGTCATATAAAGATATGTCAGGCCTTAACCCATGCCTAGTGTAACACAACATCGTACTCAACCCTAGTATCAAGCTAGTTAAGCACAAAGTTCATAAGGTTAGACTAGATATAGCCTTGGTAGTTCATGGTGAAATTACAAAACTATATCAAGATAGTTTCATTAGAGCTATTGATTACATGGAATGGATGTTCAACATAGTGGTAGTCCTTAAGAAAAATGGGAGTATACATATCTGTATCAATTTTCAAGACCTAAATAAGGCAACCATTAAGGATGATTTCCTTTTATCTAGTATTAACCAACTTATCAATACTATGGCCAGACATGCCTTATTATCCTTCACGAATGGGTTCTCAGGATACAACCAAGTTAGGATTAACTTAGAACATCAACTATATGTGACCTTCATGACCCCTTGGGATACCTTTTGTTACATCATGATTTTCTTTGATCTAAATAACACAGGAGCCACTTGTCAACAAGTAATGACCTATATGTTTAGTTATTACATGATAGGATTACTCAACTACTACATAGACAATATAGCCATTAAGTCCAAAATGGCCAATGATCATGTGCATGACCTTGATCTTGTGCTAACATGACATCTTAAATATGAGCTTAGGATTAATCCCAAGAAGTGTATCTTTGGTGTCAAAACTAGTAAGATGCTTGGCTTTATAGTATCTGAAGTAGGAATACATGTTGATCCTAATAAGGTTAAGGTCATATCTAACTTGGCAGTGCCAACTAACCTTAAGGAGCTTTGCGGGCTACAAGGTAGATTGCAATTTATCTATAGGTCCATCATGAAGCTTATAGATAAGTTACAACCTATGCAACACTATGAGTAGACAACTCAATGCCAAGAAGCCTTTGAAAACCTTAAGCAAGAGTTGGCATAACTATTCATTGTCTATCCATGGTAAAAGGATAAACATTTTTACATCTATCTTGCTATTTCTAACACATCCATTGCCTCTATACTTTGTCAGAAATGGGATGACAAAGTAGATTTACCTGTATACTATCTAAGAAATGCATTAATTGCCTATGAGACTTAATGCACCAAAGTGGAGAAGTATTGTCTAGCACTATTCTTCTCATTGAAGAAGTGGATACACTACCTCTCTAGGAGCCAAGTCAGTGTCATGTGTAAGGCAAATGTGCTTAGAGCCATTACAACTAATATCTATGAAAGTAGTCGTATAGCCCATTGGAAAGCCATAACAGCAAAGTTTGACCTGCATTACATCTCCCAAGTCTTAATAAAAGGTCAAGTTGTAGCTACACTACTTATCGTTTCCCTAGTGAAAAATCATGTAGCCATTGACCTCGAGTCTCTTGATGAGTGTGTCAACATTGTTATTGACATACCCAAGGGCTATGATGCAATTATGTATTTTGATGAAGCTTCAACTACCCATGGGGCCAATGTAGCCACCATCATAACATTCTAGTTGGATGAAATCCAATCCTTTGCTTATCATTTTCAATTCTCATGTATCAACAATGTGGTAGAATATGAAGTATTGATCAATGGAATGATGGTAGCTTGTGACCTAGGAATCAAACACCTAATGATTAAAGGTGATTTGCAACTTGTGGTTAACCAAGTAATAGAGGTTTGCACATGCAAAGCCAAACATTTGCAACCTTACTGTGACTTAGAAAAGAAACTAATGTAAACATATACCCCAAATTGAAAACACATTAGCCAATGGCATTAAAACTCTAGCCCTTAGTGTGGCACCAAATGTGTTTAGCAAGTTACCTTCATTAGCAGTGAACTATGCTATTTCCATCATGTAGAACATTAAGAAATCCATAGCCTCTATCAGTACTACTTCTCAAAAGGAATGGTATGAAAATATCAAGTTTTACCTTATGCATGGTGAGTCTTCATAGGGTTTGAGTACTTCTCAAAAGAACGTTATACACAAAAGATCAAAGCAATATCTCATCATAGGCGATAACACATTATGTTGATAGTCCTATGATGGCATATTGTTAGTGTGCTTAAGCAAATGCACAACCTACATGGTCCTTGAGCAAGTTCATGAAGGCATATGTGGGGGACATATAGTACCTAGAGGCATGACCTCTAAAATTAGACAACTAGGCTATTACTGGTACTATATGGAAAGCGACTACTTGTAGAAGGTTACAACTTGTGATACTTGTAAATGGCATAATATCATGATACACGTGCCACCAACTAAGTTGCATACTACTTAAATAATTTGGTTGTTTCAACAATGGGGATTGGACATCATTTGACCTATGATGCCTAAGTCTTCCGTAGGGCATAGCTTTATCATTACTACAACTAAATACTTCAGAAAGTGGGTTGAAGCTATTCCCCTAAGAAAGACAACATCTCAACAAGTCTATAGATTCATACTTGATAATATAGTAGCCTATTTTGACATACCTATGACCATAGTTACTAATAATGAACAATAATTTATTAACTAAGAAACACAAACCTTTTACTAAGACCTAGGTATTAAGCATTTCTTTTCATCACCATACTACCCACAAGCCAATGGACAAGTTGAAGCTAGCAACATGGCCATCATAAACTTGCTAAAAAAGATGCTAAAAAAGAGTAGATGCAAATGGCATGAGAGGCTTGTCCACACACTTTGGGCCTACTCAACAACCTATTGAACTACAACTAGTGTAACCTCATATAGCCTCATCTATGGTTCTAAAGCTATTTTACCTCTTAAACTACAAGTTCCATCATTGAGGGTATAGAACAAGAAGCTATGTAATATTGACTTGGACTCAGTCAAAGAGCAATAGGTACAAATGCTTACTCACATCAAGCGATACCAGGAGAGGTAGAAGTAATAGCACTACCATGACCTAAACAAATGAAAGATCAAGGAGGAAGACCTAGTCCTCAAGGTTGTCCATGAGCATGTGGACAAGTTCTCAGCCAACTAGGGAGGACCTTTCTTAATCACCAAGGCCTATGGAAATGGAGCCTTTAATGTGGCAGACATAGATGAAAATGAGTTTTCCAATCCAATCAATCATTCCTATCTAAAACCTTATTACATCTAACATGTTTTCTTTGCAGGTACCGACATTGACATCCATGACCATAGTGACCAATAAAAAGTGAGCCAACATTCTTTTTTCTATCTCTTTTTTTATAACAAGTGGATTGTAAAACTTTATAACATCTATAATGCAAGATACAAATCTCTTTTAGGTGTAACAATTTGGACCTATAGTGGTCTGATTTACTGGTCCTTCCATACAACCTTATGCATTATTTTGTAATAACATGTTTTCTTTGTCTTTTTTTGTTATTCTCTTGGAGTTGTGCTTACAAGATGAAGCCTAGAGTCATCACAAAGGTGCAACTCATTACAACAGCAAGTTACCATGTGACCTTGATGCATAAGATTTGGTGAGCTTTTCCCGCCATACCAAGAGTTCTTGCTTCATTATTCTTACCATTGCCTCTCTTAGAATCCAATCCTACAATCTGATTATAACCTTCCTTATACTCAATAACAATGTTGACCTATGTTTGACACTCATGCATTATGACCATTTGACATCTCCTTCATCATGCTGCATCATCAAGTTTGTTGGATGTAACACACCTCATCCAATGAGAAACCCATATCAAGCTCAACCTTGGTAATTAAACCTAATGAAGGTTTCACCTTGTCAAAAAATATGGAAAAGAAACTTACCAAGAAGCTAAGAGACTAATGAAGATTAAAAGACATATCAATGGCTCCAAACATGCAAAAGTAGGAGCCTAATGGCCAAAGAAACCTTGGAGCGAGGTGTTGGTTCCTCAAAAAACATTACCAAGTAACTAACACTTCAAAGAACGAAGCGTGAAGATCATATCAAGTAGCCAAAGTGTCACTGCCATGATATAACCATGGTGTCAATGTATGGAACTCATTTTTAACCCTCATGACCATTTCCTAGTTACTAAATATGGCCTTTATCTTGTATCATATCATCATAATCTTATCTCATCATCACGAACAATATTTGGCATGGTTTGGCACTATTGAATCAAGTGCAAAGAGGGAATGTTGGTAATGGACTTGTGGTGGTGTTTTGCATTCTTTGTCAATGTCTCTTAGGTTAATCCTCAAAACATCAACAAAGAGGGGCCAGTGAAACACCACCAAGAAAATTCATGTTATAACTTGTAACCTTCATCATTCAACTTGAGGCAAGATTTTATTGTAAATATAAGGTTTATGGCTCATGAGCTACAATCTTGCATAATTTAACTTTTGGGGGCTGAAAAATACCTCATAAGTTGTTACTACTCACTTTCCAAGTGGAAAAAGTAATGGCATGACTATATTTGGACTTGGAAAGGTTGAAAATGCCTTAGGGATTGTCAAATTTGGCATTTTCATAGGTTTTATGGTGTTCATTGCCTTTACTACGCTGGAGCTTCACATATCCAACATTGAAATTATTGGGTTTTCTATTTTACTAGCAATGGCCAACGTAGTCATCATAATTTTAGCAATTGCAGCATGACCAGTGTAGTCATCATAAATTTTCAGTAATCTTGACATGGCTAGTGTAGTCACCATATTTCCTAGTAGATTTCAATAATGCTAGTGTAGCTCTCCAAGGCCAATGTAGTTGAGGTGAAGCCAACGTAGTAACAAAAGTCCATTTACTATTTTCAGTATTTGGTATGGTTTTGATGGTCCTTGAGTGTCAAAACTTGCCACAAAGGCACAACTATGCTAATAATTAGGACTTGTTACACCTAAAAACAACACCGATTTATCAGTAATCATGGTAGAAATTTGCAACCTAAAATTAGCAATCTTAAAGCCTATAAAAGAAAAAATTGAACACATTATTCAGGTTCCAAATATCTTTTGCAACCTCAAAACCTTTGTATCCTTAAGCACTTTAAACCCATTTGGCATTTACAAGACTTTTGAATTAGACTGGTATCTACCTTCGCACCAGAGACTCTTAGCATAGTACCATTACAATAAGAGTTAGGCATCATTGTTTACATCATTGGTAATCAAAGTTGCAGATTCAAGTGAAAACTAGTAAGGACTTCTTGGTGATCAAACTTGGGAAGTATCTGCATTATGAAGTTTAACTACAAAATACAACCTGCCAACTCCAATAGGCTTCAAGCTCCATCTAGGTAAGCTTTTTGTGCATTTGAGCACACAATCTGTACTTATTTAAACTTTATACTTTAAGCATCTTGCTATTTTAATAAAGGTTACAATTCATTTTTTGTGCAGAATTCATTTCAAGTTTTAATTTTTGTGTTTATTTTCATTCTAATTTGCAATTTCATTTCTATCTTTTACCTCTATTTACATTTTTCAAGTTCCTAGGTGATCAACCAAACCATCCAAGGCTCCTTGGATCCTCTTTCTCAAAGGCCCTTAGGATTTAAGGTCAAAACAATTCTATGCCTCTGATTTTCAGTTTTTCCAACAGCCAAATTTTTCAAGTGCAACATCTACCAAATATCTAAGGGATAGTCACATCAAGTGACTAAATAAGAATAACATTTTGAAATTTGAAGGAGGCTATAATGTAGATCCAAAACATCAGCTTTAAGCCTTCTATAATGTTTGTGCCCTACAAAACATCGAAAATGATTGGCAAAAATTAAAGTTATTTCCTAAACTAATTATTAAGAAAATAGAAAGATTGTATAAATTCTTAGAGCCAAAATCAATCTAAAGATGAAGTACCATGCTTGAACTCTTTAATGATAAATATTAATCTTATTCCAAAGTATCAAATTTAAGAAAAAATCCAACGATAAAAATAAGGGACACATAAATCCCTTGATGTAGTAATGGGCCGATACTATTCACTATTACATAGATGTCTAGGCTATGGATTTTCTCAAAGAAAATAACTATGACACACCACCAATGAATTAAGAAAAAAGACTAGAGAGACCATTAGAGTATATGCCCAGGGTCAATTATCAAAGATGATAGCTAATTGAATTTAAAGGTTACTAGACTAAGTAGCAAAAGAAGGAAAACTATTTTTATAAAAAGGGAATTAACTGAACAATACAATAGGGATCCATCCATCAAAAAACAGGATGTAAAAATATGTGAAATGCAAGAAGAAGAGACCTTAGAAGATGTGATATAGCAAAAGACTCTACCTATTCAGAAATCAGTAAATGACATTGTCAAAAAGGCAAAGAAAATTTGAGAGTTTGTGGATGAGAAATTTATCACAACACTAAAGATAATGAAAGAAAAAACTAAATAATCCTTTAACAAAAATAAGAATAGGAAAAAGAAAAAGATAATGGATGTGAAAGTTATAAAAATAAAGGAAAATTTACTATAGTAGAGGAAGCTACAGACTCAAGTTCTAAAGATGACACTAGATGCAAAGTGTGCTAGTATGAACATCCTAATGGATGTTGTCTTGTTATGGCCCACTTATAAGAGTCTGAGGCATACAGACTAAATCTAAAGTTTATCAAAAAAAAATGCCCAAATGATCACCATTTCCACAAGATAACTACAAGTAGTCTTATCAACAACAATATTATCTAAGTGAGGCTTATCCTCAACTGTAGTAGCAATATCATTAGGAGTGATAACAACCACAATCATGGGGGATGTCACTACCAAGGCAACTATATCCATAATGACAACTAGATCCTTATGGATATTATGTACATCATTCTATATCTCCCAAATGTACTCTTGTTCATACTTCTTCTCTCTACTATCTATTAGAATACCACTGGCCTACAACCCCATGCATGAAGTCATATCTTTACATATCTCAACTAACAGTAGGTCCATCTTATCAAGCTACCAATCCTTTATCACTAATACCAGCACTAGTCATGCCAAGTGAATTGCCAACCCAACCATAGTAAAAAAGTACTATTGAGGCAATTAGTATATAGAGAGAGGGTCATACTAGCAATACTAAATGTAAATCTAGGAAACATCCTTTCTTTTAGAAAAGTCTAGAAAAAGCTAGTAGATCAAGGGCTTCATCCAAATCTATTCCTCTTATGATAGATCCTCTTGCAACCAAGATGCTTCTACAATAATCAAATCAAAATCTTATAACTATCATGTTAACTAATACAGTTTCAAATTGAATAAAAGCAGGCAATCTTCCTAAGAAAAGAATAGATCTTGAAAATCCTCTAATTTATTTACAAATTACTGGAAATTCACCATGTAAAGTGCTACTAGACTCATGTTCTGAAGTTAGTTCGATATCTCAAAAAACATATAAGACATGGAACCTACCACCATTAACGAAATGCAATTTAGGCAAGAGCTTGCAAACCAATCAATCATCATTTCTTTGGAATAGATAGAAGATATGATGACTACTATCAATGGGTGTATTATCTAGCATATTTTCTTGTGATCAATGTAAAAAATGATAAGGAGGCATTTCTTATCATTATGGGGAGAGCATGAGTTAGTACAATTGATGTTAAGCTAGTAATGAGAGACTTTTCATTGGAAATTTTCCTTGGAATAGATAGAAGATGTGGTGACTAATATCAATGGGTGGTGTTATCCAGAATATTTTCTTATGATCAATTCAAAGAATGATAAGAAGAACTTTTCTATCATTGTGAGGAGAGCATAACTTAGTACAATTGATGCTAACCTAGGAATGAGAGACTTGTCCCTACAAATTTCAAAGGAAGATGAGCAAGGAACCATATAGACATAAAGAATTCCATGCATTACTTACAATGAAGAAGGGTAAAATTATGAATTTAAAGTTTAGAATGTCAAAACAATCCTTATACCATCCCATAAGAAATCTAAAAGACAACTATGTATGCAAAAAGAAGCAATCGTCATTAAACCAAAAGACACATAGTGTTTAAGAAATGAGAGCATAAAACTATCCAAAACATGCATGAAAACATCCAACCCACTTATCAACTCCTACCCCAAAAATGATCCAAAATAAGATCTTACAAAAGGACATCCTAAACCTTGATCATACACCAACAACTAGTAAAGATGGAGACTCAAAACCTAAAATTAAGAATAAGCAAGAAAACATATTTCGACCTTCTAAAGTATAAAGTATAAAGGAATAAGCAATATGTAGTTAAAACAATAAGAATTTTATCCTATGTTATCAAATCATTAAAAGGATTAATTGTATATATAATAAGACCACATCATCCATCAACTCATTTCCAATAATAAGAGGTTCTTACCATGGACATAATAACATTCTTTTCACAATAAAACTAAAATAAACTTATGATCATTATGCCTAAATGGAAAGGTGAAGAACCAAGAGGGACTGAAAATGGTGTGACATCAATGAGATTTCTGGATTCTTTAAAGCTATTATTATGAGTCTTATTATGATGTTAGTGGTATTATTTAAATGAGCTCTAATGAAAAATGGAATCATGTTCTAAAATAAGTGTTTTCTTATCATGTCACTGGAAAGACATGTTACCCATGCCTAAAGATAGTCCTCTAGTAAGGTTGACACAATTATACCATAATAAAACTTTCTAGGGATTTCTTCAACTCACATTGGTTATGGGGCTAGAAAGACATGTTACCTATGCCTGAAGACACTTCTTTGTCCAATGGCCAAGTCTCCTTCAAAATAAACTATGTAGTTAATAAATTGATTTTTATTGTAAAGTAATGATATTTCTTACAATTGTGATAGTTTTATGGTTGCCAATTTTGGGATGATACAATGTGATGTCACTGGTAAGTGGTGGACATGATTTGGATCTTGGATAGATAGACTAATGATCACTTTAACCATGCATTATATACAGAATTCATTATGCTTATAGTAAGACACTTCACGTTTCAATTTTTGCAATCCCTATTACTATCATTCCATCTCATTGTTATATATAATTATAATATAATGGTTTTGTATCACATAGTGTTATTTTTTTTATTGGGACAATACTAACATGTATGTTTTAAAACATAGGTATGATTTATATTTAACTCCTTGAGTTCCCTTAGACACTTGCAGGCATGGTTATACAAGGGTAATAAGGGTAAGAGCTTGCTTTGGGGAGGATCCACTTGTATAAATCTTGTGTTTCATACTTGATGATCAATTCCAAATCATTTTGTACCTCCTAGATACATTAGCAAATATCCTTATTTTCCTACATATTCATACGTATTCCTACATTAGCAATTTTAAGTAAATCACTGTCTAAAAACCTTAGTTGAATTATCTTGCACAAACTCCTTATTAAACATACTTTTGACATCACATTTTGATATTCTAAGAATCATCTATGATCAAGAATCCTTTGGATTATCTTTACACCTTCTAGGTTACCCATTCCATCAATTTTTTCCATCAAATTCAATAAAAATTTTGAAAATTTCAAGGATGATATTGTAGATACAATATATGAATTCATGCAATATTGCAACAATTATGTCATATCTATGATATCATGCTTATAAAAATCTATATATACATGTGAATCCTTAGGAAATTTTTCATTTCCATCATTTCATGCAAGGGGAGTTCATTCGATTTTTCTATCAGAAATCTTTCAAAGCTTCATATCATGCCTAATTTAATTTATTCTTAATTTATTTTTCTCATGGAGTGACTATCTTAGTTATGGAGGAGAGCACTACACATAGTTTTTGCAAATCGCACAAAATGTTTTTCTAATGCCTAGAAGATCAATTAAGGGTAAGAACCATAAGAGATAATAATATTTTGATCTAAGATACTCCAATAAACTTAATGTTTCTTTTTAATGAACCATTTGAATACATTTTAAGCAATAAATCAAAGATAGTGATAGATTATCAAGTTAAATTTATTTTTAATCAACCTTTAAATGATTTAATTAAGCGGCTTTCCGAATAAGGGTTTTTTTCTAAATTAATAATTTTCCAACACTCTACAATTCAAATTAAGAATAAAATAAATTATATCTAATACTTATGATCAAAACCTAAAAACCAATGAAGGGTTAAGAACCATTAGGAATTTTTCTATAATTTTGGATAATCTTAAATTTCCTTATGATTACAGATGTCGCCTAGGAGAATACCTAAATTTGAGGAACTTTCACAACCATGGGAAAGGATGCTCAGAGGAAGAGGATAAGATGCAAAAAAAAAACTCTTCCTATAGAGCAAGAGGTGTAATCATACTTAATCCATCAATCCACACCTACAACAAAACAATCTACGTATGCAAAATTTGATGCACTGCTAACTCCAAAATAAGGACAACACCTCATACTTTCCAATGAGTGCTTACAAAACATCCACGAAAAGTCTATCATGTCCATCATGATAGTGAAACTTAACTTTGGGTCATTCATGGAGTTTTCACTTATAAAGGTTCATGAACAACTCAAAGTCTCATCACTCTTGCCAACCATCTCAAGCAATGGTGAATGGTATTTGGAAGAAGTTCATTAATTTTGGCAAAATAAACAACATGGTGCCATAATAAAGATTAAGGAAGTGATAGTACCATATTTAGTAAAAGTAATCACAAGTGCACTGAATATACCAAATGTTGGGGTCAACATCACTCAAATATCCATAAGGGCCAACATAGAGGCTAGGAATTTATGGTTGCATATGGAATTTGGAACTACAAAGAAATAGTATAGCAAATTATCTAATGTGGAGAAAATCTACTTTAAGATTGGGACATACCATATCTTCCCAACCAAAAATACTTGATATAATTTTCACATATACTACTAGAGGAACTACTATATTGATGGAGAAATTTCAAGCCAAAATTACTCATCTGCTATTTAAAAAAAAATCCAAAGAAGGTTCAAATAAAAGAAGATTGGAAAATCCACTCTTTCATTCCCTTATTTCATTAAAAATTTATGTAGATAAGCTAGAATTTTGGGCTATACTAATGATGTTCTCTGCAAGGCCCAAAATTCTTCATATGCAAAAATCTCTAAGCTAGTATCACCCAACAAGGATCAAGCAAAGAAACTAGCAAGCACTAAGGCTATATCAGGGTTAACACTAGTGGCAAAAATTCTAGCCATAAGTATAGAATAGGAAAAACCTAGTGGGTCAAGCCTAGCTAAAGAATGAGCAAGACACAATTCTCCACTAGCACAACAAGACTACAAATCTTCCATGAGTCACCTACAATAGATAGCAGAAATAATCAATTGGGATAGTAAGAAATTTTTAAGTATGTACAAAGTTAAGGATAATCTAAGCAAACATGTGGTATCTACAAGACCTACCAGTGGTCAAATATCTTGGTAGGAAAGAGAGGATAATGATTCGACATAATAAATTTTAGGCAATTCTGCATCATTTAAAGTGATATTAGAAACTAAAGAAGGAGCCACTGTATTGGTGATGTATTTCCAAGATGTAGTAGGTGTAGTAAAAGTAGTAACTAACCACATTAAGGAGTCATTCAATGTTCTTATTATACCACCAATAGACATTTTTGAAGCTAAAGACATAGAAACATTGGCAAGAATATTAGGAAAGAAAATAATATTGCCTACTAACATGAAGATGTCTTGGAGAGATTGTTGTAGATAGGATAGGTCATGAAATTTTTTTTTGATATCCCTAGTGATATCACTAACTAATATCCACCAGGGGGAAGCTAGTCATGGCAGAAACTAGGATGTTACATGCAGAGAGTGAAGTGTAGAGATTATAAGAAGAACTAGTTACATTAAGAGCAAAAAGCGAAGATCCTACATAACACATTGCACTAGACTAGCTCATATAATTTAGAAATGAGAAAGTAAATTAAATGATGGATAAATATACATAGATGGAGATAGAGAAAGAAAAGGCAGTGTAAAATGTCTTAGTAGGAAACACTAAGACATATGTCCATTCTAAGGCTATTGCTGCATTGAAAGAACATAACAAAAGAATTGTTGTAGAAAATTTTAAGGTTGATCGATATTGAAAAGTAGAAGAATATCCTTGAAGAAAGCATCCATCAATTGAGAGATAGAGTCAACCTACACATAGTAAAATTGACCTATGAAAACAAAACCTTGTTAATTGAAGAAGTATGCATAGAAATATAGAAGTCAACCATTGAAATTATCATGTGGTAAAATAAGGCCAAGAAACATGAGGGACTCAAAGAGCTTTTCAGAGAACAAGTGAGCATGTACAAGCAAATCAATGAAAAAGAGATCATGATGGCTAAGGCCAAAATCAGTTCCATTACATAGGAAACATCTAATTGGCAACCCATCCTTGATATTCTTGCCCTTGTCTACCAAGCAAAGCTAAAGAACAAAGACCTACAGATAGAAGACCTGATGGAATACATGGGGTTAGCAAATCTACTCTATGCTAACTTAGCCATGTTAACAACAAGTAAGCCAAGGATAGAATTAGAGCAACAAGTGACTACAATCTATTTCATGTATGATAAAGATTTTGCAAACAAAAAAAATTTACAATTAATATCATAAACTTTGAGCTCCATGTATTCAAATCTAGTACCAGGACTAAAAAGATGTTATAGTGAATCTAGCCAAAATAAAGATAGATTATCAAGAATTATAGAAGATGGCCAGAGCCTTTGAGGTATAAAGAACATAATTTTCACTATGATACATCAAGGCCAATAAAATTTTTCCACAACTACCATGTTCCTAGCAAGTGCCAACATCTGTAAACATCATTGAATTAGCATGGATGGTACATGATCCCAAAACTAAAGAGGAAAAGCTAAAAGCATTGTTGAATAAGTACTAGTTCTAGAAGTGAGATGACAAAGGGAAAAAGCCAATGGATGAGGCACTACCATCAAGAACATGACAACATTACATCAATTTTTATTTTCTTTTTTCTTTATCATGTGTTGCATGATAATTTTGTAATACCACTCAAACCAATTTGTAACATTCATAGTAAATTTATGTGTGTGTGTGTGTGTGTGTGTGTGATGATGCCAAGTCCATGTAACCCATAAGTTTGTAATGAGCTCTATCCTCTTTTTGTTTGAACTTGAGGATGAGTTTTCACTTAGTCGTGGGGGTATGATGAAAGACCTTTATGTTACAGACTATGATAGCATATCTCTGATATTGTAGATGTCATATCATATCTCAACATACACTATCATAGATATAATATAGCATGTCATGGTCATGCTTATAAATACAAGCTCACCATTGTGTCAAAAATCAATTTTTGCCTAACACTTAGCATAATTCTTGCAGTTTGTTTCTGTAAAGTTAGAGTTAGTTGTGAATGTCCACAGTATGGTAAATTATAGTTGTATGACATCTTTATTCAAGTGGATTGTTCCTAGAAATAATTCATGAATGATAATAAAGATCAAGATTGTTCTTCATCATTGTAGTATATCATATAAAATAGATTTACTTTCCATGTTATTTACTTTTACTAAGTTATTTACATTTCCTAACTCATTTACTATTTCGATGTTTATTAGTAAGGTAAAATAATTACAAATAGTTTCAAGCAAAAGTATAATTGTTTAGTGATGAATAGTGAAAGTTAATCCTACGCTCAACCATATGAAACATGAAGCGTTCACACACAATCTAGTTGAATTCCATGGACTGTATAGTTTTCTGATGCACTAATTTTCTAGGAAGTAAACTGGGTGTTGAGAACACTCGTTGTCTTCCCAACTACACTTGTGAAGCTCAAGGGTATAGTTTAAGTGTAATTAAGATACATGATTTTTTTATCATTTTATATTTATCATTTTGGTACTTGAAATAAACAGGATAAAGAATAAAGTAATTTAATGTCTACTTTAATCTAACTGGCTAACTACTATTTAACTAATCTTAACAAAGTATCTAGTCCCACTTACCATACACATCCTAAACACATATAATGTTGCTGGGTTACCAAGTGTTAAGTGCTATTGTGATTACCAAATGTCATACGCATGCTCGAAGTAGTTGTACTTATGTGTTTATTTAATTGATATTTAGCTTATCTTACTTAATTACTTAATTAGCTTACTTACTAAGGAACATTGAATAAATAAATAAAAACATTAAATGCATAAATAAACGTTTAAGCTATCCAAAATGCTACAAGGTTTATCAAGAAGTTTGTCTTTATTACTACACACATTGTCATGCTCAGGTACAACAGTGCTCAAATAAAGATCTGTACACTCAAGGACTCATGTTGTGGGCACTTAGGAAAATATTCTAACTTTTGAATGTAAAAACTACAAGAGCTTCACTATAACTATGATAAGATGATCCTTAAACATGATGGATTGGCACATATTTATAGGCAAGAATAGGCCCTACATTGATGGGGCCTAGTCAACAAGGCTTCGTCAATGCGACCAATCGGTGACTCATCATACCCCCACACCTGAATGAAAACTCGTCCTCAAGTTATTTACAAAATTGGAAAGGTATAGGATTATTCACTAGCACATGACACAACAAAACTAACATGAAAAAACTGAGTTCTTGGGTGTATGGATCAGCAAAATTACAAATTATGGTGTTCACAACACAAAATTGAACACCAAATAGAAATTAGACAACATGTCTTCTAATGGCATGAAGATAATTAAAAAGATCACATGATCCTAGGTGGTGGAGGTTGCTAAGGCTCTGATAGACCTTCTCCAGCTTCAGGCACATGCAACAATTGAGGCTATTGTGGTTGTCCTATTATTGCTATAACTTCTAGTGGAAGATGGAAACCATTCAACAATGCTTTCATCTTCTCATCCTTACTTCTAGGATCATGGATGGTCCATGTAGCTTCACCAATGTGGGTTGGAACGGGCACATCCCAAGATAGGGAATTGCTAGGAATAGCTCCTTAGCATTGATGAACCAGGCAGCAAATTGTTTATGTTCGATGTCAAACACCCTGATTACATTTTGTAGCTCATGGTAATCATTCATTCTTCTAGCTAGGTTCTCAATAGTTGATTTTTAATTGATGAATCTTACCTTGAGAACTTTAAGTTCAGCATTTATTGTCACAAGCTTTTGTTTGGTGTCCTTATGGTGCTTAAACTCAACATCATACAACAAGTATGAGTTGGCCACCTACTTTTCAAGTCTGATCGTGGCCATTCGGTAATCAGTATTGTCAGATTTTCATATCAAAGATTGGCTAGCTCCATATATTCTATCATTTCTTCGATTTGCAACTTCTTCATGCATATCTCCACTTTGTTGTAGGCATCTATGCCATCAATGATAGGCTACCACACCTCTCTTCCTTGCTACAGTTGCTCTAGGGCCTCATTTACTTTTTCCTTAGCCACTTGGATATGTTTCTCATTCACCTTCTTCCACAAGCCAACCTAGTCTCTGTAGTGATTCTTGACTCTCTCAAATTTGAAAGCCTCATTTTTCTAGGCAACAATTTCAATGGCATATTTCTGGCATAAGGCACGGACTTCCTCCATAGAGAGATTACAATTCCCATCTACTAATCTCCTAAATTTCATATTTTCTCTAGCTAGTTATTCCTACTATTGATGGATGAATTCTTACATTTTTTAATTTTTTTTTATCAACATTTTGTAGGTGATGGTTCTCTATGATTAGCATTTCATTTTCTTGACACAGCTAAACCAAGTCCTTTTGAACTAAATAAGTCTTTGCTTCAGCTATAGACTAGTTAAAGATGGACATTACCATTCCCTTCTTAACTTATTTTAATCATTCTTGAACTACTGAAAAGCTTCATCTCTTATTATGACAAGGTTGAGGAGTGTGGGATTAGCAAAATGAGCACATAATTTAGCAACCTCTACGGTCAAGCGTTGGTTTCATGCTTAAGCCATTTCAAGTTGTCCTTCCAGTATTATTATAATCAACTTTCCATTTTTAAAAAATGCATACTCCATGTTGGTTGGTAGAGTTTTTAACTATAGGGGCTCTAGCTTGAAATTATCATGGATTTCCAACTCTTCCCAACAAGTATCATCGACTTCATCAATAGAGAGTTGGTGATGAACTCGCTCAAGTTCATTCATGCCCTCGACATAAGTACATGTTAGGCTCTTAATAGGTTCCATGCATAGTGTGCTACTATCAGAGTCAGTAGTTAGCCACTGGGTGCCCTCCTATTTTATGGCTACTGCATACAAGCACCTTTGGATATTGGTTTCATGTGCACATTGATTGCATGCTTTAATGAATGTACTTTTAATGGACTAGATTTTCTACACACAATTGCACCCATTATCGCTATATATAATGCATAGAACTCACTTTTTCTCAAGTTGTCCAAATTCATTCTCCTTGGATATTTTCAAGGAGAGGTCCATAATGCCCATTCATTCATCAACAATGCTTAACCATGCATGTCCCATAATCATGGAAAAATTCACCTCTGCAGTTGTCTACCTTGATCACCAAAAAATCAGCAAGATAGAACCACCCACAAACTATAGCCACAATGTCTTCCACTAATCCCAAAGGAACAATGATTAAGTGGTCTACCAATTCTAAGCAAATATTACTCTTCTTGAGAGGTTGTAGGCTCCATGCCTTGTACATGCCATGGGAGATGAGATTGACACCAGAACTGAAATCAAGAAGAACCTTGCATGGCTCATGTCCAGTAATCTGTAAGTAAATAAGAGGACTTCCTAGGTAAAATCTCTTTGTGGGAAGGTTGACAACCTTGTTCCAATCAGAAATAGCATGAGTTAACATCACAGTGTAGATCTGAGGCAACGTTTGGTTTGAAGGGCCCTCAAATGTATTTGATGTAGAGGATGAGGGTGTTAGAGATACAAGGTGACTAGCCACATTAGGTTGTGAGGGTTTAGGAGGGCTATTAGGTTAAAAAATGATTATTTCTGATCTATTGTCTAAACCACTTGACTGAAAGGCTAGTTGTAAATTTATAGCCCTTGTAACATTTCGTTGCTACAACTCTAAGGGAATTTTTCCCTACATAGATGGACCAGGAGGTAACTGGGTTGAGGGTAGAGGGATGTGTGTAGATAGATGTGGAGGATGGTATGGATATGGGGACTCTCCTTGAGTAGATGGTAAATGAGTTCAATGGTATTCTAGAGGATAATAGTGATGTTAGAATGAGGTGTAGCTAGTAGAGCTATGTGGAGAGACGAGTTGTTGAACATAGTACCCATATGGATCTGGTTACCTGTAAGGTTATTTTTGTCTTGGTAGTGGCATCTTCCATGACTATGGTTGCTACCACTACTAGTATTTCTCATATGGTTGCAATGGAGCTCCACTTGTGTAGTAAGCTTGTTGTTGCTAGTGGAACTGCTTTGGATTGCCTTGAGGATAAGGCAATCATTTGGATGCTTGCCTCCTTACTAGTTGAGAATTTAGCATGTACACCCCAAACTCTTGTAAGTGTGACATTACAAGGCAACATCCCTTAGGATGTTCATATTAACAAATGTCACATCCATCATCATCATCGAAGTCTGTCTCCACAACTTCTTCTACTACAACAACTTTGCCCTTACATCTTTAGTAGGCATGTTTAGCTTCTTTTTGCCTCCTGTGGTCATAATCACTATTTTGCTCTTTGGATTCTTCAATAATCTTCATAGCAGTTTGAAATTTTTCATGCAAAGAGTTCCATAGTTTATCAACCTTTTCCAAAATATCAAAAACAAATTTTTGGATGGGCAAGGTTTTCCTATTCACCACCTCGTTAAGTGATGACTCCTCCTTGTCACAGAATCAGACCTCCCTTTTCCTAATGGAAGGATCCATATTATATTTCTCTACACTTTCCCTCTTTTGCAACTCACCTTCTTCTTTTGCTACCTACACTATTAGCCTTTGGATCTTATAAGCTCTTAGTTTGGATGGTCTCCCTTAGGCATAAACCCCAAGAGTTCTTCTGGTTTCTACTCTGAGCCCATCTATGATATGGTAGAGTTGTTGCCTCTGAGAATAACCATGACTAGGGAATCTGTGTAAGAGAGAATAGTATCTACCCATGGTGGCATCTAAGGCTTCATGTGTTTGCTATTTCCAACCTTGGATTTGCCTTCTTAGATTAGACACTCTAGAGTATGTCTAGTATTTGTCAATAAATAGTTCTAACAAGGTACTCCATATGCTAATGAATTCTAGTTGCAAGGATCAATACCAGCTTTCTGCCTCTTTGATGAGTATCCTGTGAAATAGCTTCAATTTTTGCCAATCATTTTGTATGTTTCGTAAGGTGTAGGCATCGTGAAAGGCTTGTAGGTGGTTTTGCATATTAGAGTTATAACCCTTCTCAAATCTTGGGATATTGTTCATGTCTAAGTGCTTGATCTGACTATCTTTCACAGGCTTGGTTGGGATCTTGACTGCCTCTACAATGTTAAGCATGTTTTGAGTTGCCAGCAAAGGTTCATCATCATCATTATTTCATTGTTGTCAATGATGTCCTCTATTACCCCTTCAATTACTGTGGGCCTAGAAATCTTCATTATTGTCCCGTTGTTCACCTCCATCATAGTTGTTCTTTTTGCAACATTTGTTAGAACTAAAAGAGGAAGAAGAAGATGAAAATGAAGAGGATGAAGAAGGAGGAAGACTACCACCACCATGGTATCTACCAACCACCCTTTAGTTTTCATGACCATGTTCGTCAGGTTTCTTATCATCTTGATGCTTATTTGAGCCCCCGCCTTGACTACCATCTTTACCTAAACCTGCATTGTTGATAGTTGATCACATATTTAGGGCCACACCCTTATCACTAGTAACAAGGGGTGGAGAATTTTCATGTTGAGAGCCCCCAAAGGAAGGATCCTCATTGTCATCTTGGTTAAGTAGGAACAAGGGATTGGGGAACCATTTCCCCTTCACAAACTCATGGTGCTTCTCCTAGTGTTGATCTCTCCAACGTTATGTTTCAGTGGGATGGTAGTCTTGGTAGTCCTAATCATGCATAATGTACTTCTCTTGAAGATCTTGAATTCTTAGCTTTTTAAGAGTTTAAAGTAGCATTATAGGTACAAATTGATTAGGAGGTATTACAATGTTTCCTTCCATATCATGCCATTACAGTTGTTCATCCTAGTGTAGGATGAAGGTGAAATCAGGCACAAACTCATCTAGATGAGTATATACCACCTTGCATTCTTGAGGGACTGGTTTTTTAGCATCATCATGCCTATGAGAAGAAGACATTTTGCAAAATAATTAAAATATCAATGTGCCTATGTAATTATATTACATGTGAGAATGATGTTGACCTTAGGGTTCATCCAACGATGTTCTCTAATCCTAGATAGCACACGTTTCAAACAAAAAGAGCCCCCAGCAACAATGCAATGATGAATGGTAAAAGTTAACCCTACACTTAACCATACAAATCATGAAGTGTTCACGTGTGCTCCAGTCGAATTCCCCAAACTCTATAGTTTTCCAATGCACTAGTTCTCTAAGAAGTAAACTAGGTGTTGAGAACATTCGTTGTCTTTCCAACTACACTTATGAAGCTCAAGGGCATGGTCCAAGTGTAATTGAGGTACATGATTTTTATCATTTTATATTTTATGGTTTTGGTACTTTAAATAGATAGGATAAAGAATAAAGTAATTTAATATCTACTTTAATCTAATTGGCTAACTATTGTTTAACTAATCCTAACATAAGTATCTGATCCCACTTGTTGTACACATCCTAAACATATATAACATTGTTGGGTTATCAAGCGTTAAGCATTACTAGGATTACTAAATGTCATACACATGCTTGAAGCGGTGGTACTTATGTGTTTATTTAATCGCTATTTAGCTTATCTTGATTAATTACTTAATTAGCTTAATTACTAAGGAACATTGAATAAATAACTAAAAACATTAAATGCATGAATAAACATTTAAGCTATCTAGAATGTTGCAAGGTTTATCAAGAAGCTTGTCTTTATTGTCACACACACTATTGTGCTCAGGTACTACAGTGCTCGAATAAACATCCGTACACTCAATGACTCCTACTATAAGCACTCAAGAAAATATTCTAACTTTCGAATGTAAAAAGTGCAAGATCTTTGCTACAACTATGACAAGATGATTCTTAAACACAACAAATTGGCACATATTTATAGGCAAGAGTAGGCCCTACATCAACGGGTCACGTCAACGCATCAAATGATGCATCGATGGGGCCTAGTTGATGTGGCCTAGTCAACAGGGGCTAGTCAACGAGACCTCATTGACATGGCCAATCTACGACTCATCATTTAGTAATCTAGTGGTAACTTTGCTTGATTCACTCAATAGTAAAGCTACTTAGTAATCTCAATAATAATTACATCAACCTAAGATATATACAAAAAATAAAAAATTGATACTTATCTTCATAGGCTAGAATAGTTTTATGTTTTAATTATTCTTAGTTAATAGAATTTATAATCATTTTCACTATGTTCACACTTAGTATACTTAAAGCTAATCAACATCATTTTATCATATGCCTCACTAGGAGTTAAACTATACATTTTGTACCTCACTAACTCTGAGTGGGAAGATATTGATCACAAACTTACTATCAACTCACTAGTTATGCGTGAATACTTGTGACATGTATGGTTAGTATTGGCAATCGTTTAGGACTACCAACATTTACATGCCTGCTAGTCTCTGACAACACCAAGGTCCAAATACCTCCAAATAAATTTACTGGTAATAGAGCGAAATAATCGTAAATGTGTGTTTGCTATTATAAATGTTGAAATGGTTTGGTTTGTGTATGAAACTATAATTGGCTATTATAACAGAAATTTAGCTAACCTTGTCAAATACTGTGAGTCATTAAAGATTCCTATTTTGTCAAGTCACTTAGTCTATATAGTCCCTATAGTACGTTGCTTTAAACAAATAAAATTTTCCAAAAATGCTTAAGCATAATTTTGCAGAAATCTACTCCTAATTTCTGAGAGAGAGAAAGTTCCACAAGAAAACTAGAAATAGAGCAAGATTCAATGAATTTTTAAATGAGAAAAGAAAAGAATGCAGATTTGTATGAAATCTCAAACATTTAGGCGAGATAAATTGAACATGATGAAACACTTCTCAATAAAGTTATTCCAATTCAATCTAAATATTACAAATTGTGCAAACCCTCTAAGCTCAAAAAGCAATTTCATAAAAGACAATCTTATTAAATTACCAAATGCCTGGTAAACAACAAAGTACAAATTTTTATTTGGCTAGTTAGTAGTTGTCAAGAATTGCAAACAATAGGGCTAACAGAAAACATTTGACAATTTCAAGATTGAATTATCAAGGCAACTTTTGAAAAAATGAAGCTATTTCAAGTCATCTAAAGTATCAAAGATTTTTCTAGACCCTCTAGACTCAAATAGGCAATTCTATAAAAACATTACTATTAAATTGCTCAAGATGCTTTTCAAAAACAACATAAGCTCTTATATGGAAACCAAATAGAAGTTGCGTGAAATAGAGCTATAAGAGCAATCTAGAAAATCCCAAAATTAAACCCCAAGCACAATACTATCTAAACCATTTGTTAAGCAACTAAGACAAAATGAAAAGAAAAGAACTCACAAGATTTAAACAAAGCAACTGAATTGATGATGCAATTAGCAAGCCATTCTTACAAGTAATTTTCAATATGTCTTCTTTGTTCAAGATTAAGGTGAGTAACAAATATCTAGTGAATTTACTCATTACCACCATAAAAAGTTATAACTTCTATAGGAAGTTATCAGAGAAATTCAAGCAATAGTTGGCAAGTGTCTTCTTAGTTGCAAATATCACGGCGATTTAGTTATACTACCATATGAAAATAAAGTTATATTTACCAAACGTCCGTCCATAAATCCCCCTTTTTAAACCGTGACCCTCCTTTTTACATCAAAAATCCTTTTTACAAATTGCAGTTCAGGTGAAATCTATGAGTTTTACTTATATTTTAAAAAAAAATTCATTATCAAGGCCAATACAGGTCCACCTTAGATGTACGGGCCTTTGAAGAGGTGTGCAGGCTCCATGGAGATCATGCCATACGACGTGCTATCTTTTTCCCAGCAACAGCAGAAGCTTGCGGATCCTTTGTCGTCGGAGTCTCTCAGCTGTGCTTCTAGTAGTCATGGTCGCCTTCGTTGGCACCGGTTCCGCAGCAGCCGAAACTACCTCCGTGCATAATCCTCCAGCAGCTAACACGTTACTCATTACCGTGTCGGTCACCGGATCGAGCTACATTTGTGGCAGCTGCAGCACGCGTCCGCAAGTTCAAATCTCACACCCACCGTCTGCAGCTCCGACGCCGACCAGCATGGCCGTGAGCAGCTTCTTCGGATCACGCAGGAATGGTAGGTTGCCTAGATTTTGTAGGAGGCTCGTCGCCCGCTCCTGGACGGGCTTCAGATCAAACGCAGCTGCTATGGTTTTGAAACTGCCCAGAACAGAGTTTACCTGTTCTTGGCTAATGGATTTCTGTTCTTGTTTTTCTCGCGGATTATGGGCGAGTTCGCGGTGGAGAAGTGACAGCGACCGAGTAGGCATTTGACGACGGTGACAGTGTTGGCGATGTTGTTGGGGAGCTGATGGCAGGACAACTCGCCTACGAGGTGCTCTTCCTGCATGAATGCCAGCATGGATGGTATTTTAGCATCGCCCTGCTGTCTGGGAACGATGTTAATGGCGGTGCCGTCTATTAGACAAGATGCCGCAGTGATACATGGATTCCTGCAATACCATCATTGCTGGCTATGGGAAGATTGGCAGGCTTGATAATGCAAAGCATGTGTTTGATGAAATAGCCAAGAAGACTTCTGTTCTTGGAGATTGATTATTTCTGCTCATTTGCCGAACCAGCAGAACGAGGAAGGTTTAAAAGTTTATAGATCAATGGTAGAAGCTGGATTCACTGCGGATGCTACAACATTCGGAGAGCTTCTCAGAGGATGTGCCGGTTTGGGATTTATCGGAAGAGGGGAAGCAGTTGCATCATGAGATTTTCACACTAATGCAAACATAGTTTCCATTCCCAAGAAAGAATCCTATTAGGCAAACCATCTTCCACTCTTGCTAATAATGCAACTATCCCAGTCACTTCCCTAGTAGAGTGTGTAAGAGATACTAATCACCTTCCGAAGCATTGCAAATAGCATTCCCATCCAGAATTTTTCCTGGAACACTAAACACCTCCAATGGAGGATTTGGAAGAACATTCACCTTAATGATCACATATAGTTTTGGATGGATTGAATGAAAAGCTTTGAATTCAAGTAGTCCACATGCCTCTGGAATTTTAAATGCAGGCACAATACAGTTTCCATTTTTTTAAAAGGGTATTGAAGTAATATCTTACTGTGCATGTCAACGGTTAATGAATGCTGCCGGCCATTTACCATTTTATCACTTTGCGAGTTCTCATCAAAAATCCCGAATACAATATTTTCCAATACAGAACCACCATACAAATGAGAGGGGATCTCTGACATCACCCTTCTTTTTCTATATGGCAGCTAAATCTCCTTCAACAACGGTGTCTATGTGCCAAATGAAATATGAATTAATGTTTTTAAATGGTAGTTTACTATTACTTTTAACAGCCCACTAAGATTGACCAGGAATTTATCATTTATTCAAAACAGTCTGAATGAATCATCCATGATATAGCTACTGGATGTTTTCACAAGAATTTTGTATTTTACACCAGATAACGAGCTCAAAACCATGGTTGCATCTTTATCACTCAAATTCAATTGAGCCTTGTCTCTAAATAAGCTAAAACATTCCTTTTGAACATAGTGAATTACCAACACAACATTGCAAAATCTAAAATCATCCGCATCTTCCAAGCTTGCATATGCTATAGTTGTAAGGGTAGTCCTGCTGCAGTAACCTTTTAACTCCATAATTTTAGAATAAAATTCTAAACTGAACTTTTCTTAATAAATTGCTGCTCCATAGAATGGCATAAATGTGTCAACAGTTAGGTGTTGGAATTCTCTATCACTTATCACCAAGTGACAATGGCCTTTGTCTTATTTAATTCAATTTCATCTTGCCTGCATCAATGACATGAATGAGAAATTTCAACTTTTCTTTTTCAAATTTGCATTTCTTTTGTTTGACATACAATTTCTACTTTCACGATTTGGAGAACACCAACTCCAAGTGGTAAAAGTGTTTGTTTTTTAAAACAAGAGTATTTAAGAATGTCATCAGGGTATACCACCATGAATTTGTTAAGGTACAAGTGGAACATCTTGTTCATGAGTGTGTAAAATGTAGCTAGAGCTATACAACCTAAAAGGCATGATTGTCTACTTGGATCTCTTCATCCCATTATGTAATATACATATGATAGTAACTGTGGGGAAATTTAAGTCAAGAGAAAACTTGAGCCTTTATAAGTTAATTGAATAGGTCCAACACCAAAGATATTGAATGCCTATTCTTGATGGTGAATGTGTTTAGAAGCTTATAATCATAACACACTTGTAGTGTGCCATCCTCCTTTCTTTACAAATAATATCATGTCTCCATATGAAGATTTTGAGGTTTTGATATAACCCTTTTCCATCAAGCGCTCTAGTTGCTTCTTTAAATTCTTCAAATTTGGGCATAGCCAATTTGTATGAGTGTTGCTTAGGAGGGTAGTTCCTAACAATAACTCGATTTTGTGGCCCATAACATGTTGTTTCAAGTAACTCTTTCAAAAACTCTACTGGCATCAATTCCTTATACCTTCCAAGAATTTCTTTGATTAGCACATCCACTTGGGTAAAATCATCCACCTTCACCTTTTTTCAAGACTACCAAGAACATATGTTGGGTTGGATCTTAGGTGATCTTTTTTGTCATAATCAGAGATAGATTTTGGATATTATAAAGCATGCAAGTTGCTTCCAATGATGAGGTTTTCATCACATAGGGTGATTTCTCATCTAAAGTATATAGAACATCAAGATAAGGGGCAACCAACATTTTCATATTCTTCAAGAATTCTTGTCCCAAAATGAGTTTGAAAGAGTTAATATCTAGAACTAAAAAATCTAGCTTTTCACTCCACTATCCAACCTTTATGCCCACTTCCTTTGTCATCCTAATGTATTTGATTAGGTGGAATTAAGCCAACTTACAAGATGTCAAAGCTAACTTTACTTGCAAATTAAGGATGCGAGCAATTTCTAGTAAAAAAAAATTATGGCTAGCACTTGTGTCAACTCAACCATCCATTGCCTTTGAGGGAAATTGCACTAGAATCATCTAGACCAAATGTAAATTGGCTATTCTCCTTAAACATTTTGTTGTATAACTATTAAATACCCTACCTGATAAATCCAATTTTTCCACCATTGCAACGTCGTATCTACAATATTGTATCAATGATATCATAGCTCATCCTATGTTATCATTGATGCAATGTCTCAGGATCTATGCAACCCTATAAATACTAGCACTTGGGCCCACAAACAACAACTCTTAATTCCAACCCTTAGCCAAATTCTTGCAATTCGTTTTTGTAGTCTTAGCGATGGTGTGAATGGCCATAGTGTGATGTTAAGCAATTGACTGGCATCTTTATTCAAGTAAATTGTACTTGGACATAGTTTATGTGCAGCAATAAAGATCGAAGCTATTTTTCATCATTGCAGCATTCCTTTGTTTTCTTTATGAGTTACGTAGAATAATTTTCTTGCTTTCTTAGTTAATCATTTACATTTCAAGCACTTTACTTTCCATGTTCACTAGTTAAGAAAAATGGCTAGGATTGGTTTCAAGCACTAAGTGTAGTTATCTAGTAACCCAGTAGTGGCCTTGCTTGATTTTCTTAATAGTAATTCTACTTGGTTATCCCAATAATAATTACATGAGTCCAAGGCATGTACAATAGACCAGGACCAAATATCCATTGCTTTAGGCTACAATAGATTTGTGTTTTTATAGTTAACTAGACTTAGAATTTTATCTTTTACTTAACCATGTTTATGACTAGGAGCATTAAGATCCCTACAACATCATCTATTATGTACCTCACTAAGAGTTAAACCATACACTTGAGCCTCACTAACTTAAAGTGAGAAGACAATGATCATGAACTCAACATCAATTACTAGCATAATTCCATTGTCCATCTACAAATTATGATTTGTTTGCACATAAACACTTGTGACTTATATGGTAGAATGTTGGGATGCTTCACCACTCATCATTAGCGTCGTTTCCAAGGATGTGTCAATGTGTGTTGAGTAGTTGATCTTATAAAGTTCTTGGTGTCAATCCACAAAGTCTATCCTTTACATTTTTAATCAATTTTAGTAATACACACACTTAAGCATCAAATAGGTAACATGGCTTTGACACTTAGAGAAAAATCACATGTCAAGGAAGTTCAAATAAATCATGACAAAACACATGATGAAGAGGACTAGCGTGCACTGATGCAAACAAGAATTACATATGCTCACACTAAACCATACTATCTTGATTTTACATTCATTATTCACTAGGATGAATAACTCAAATGGAGATACTTGTAGGGCAACATAGTTTTGCCACAAGAACATTCCATTCCATTGATGTTTCAGGCAACCCTCATGAAAGCCAACCTAAGTCATGAACAAGAGAGCTATCAAGTCACAAAGAACATGACAAGGCCATACCAACCAATAGAGCTCAGGCAAGAAGGAACGCCATCATGGAAGCCAAGCATGAATGTGATAAAGAAAAGAAGGTACCTTAAATAGTTATCCTAGAGAAAATAAAAGATACCTCACTCCAAGCCAAAAAGTTTTATTAAACTCATGAATCTCACTTCCACACATTGGTGATACATATTGAGTATTTGGCTAACATAAAGCTTAAGTCAACTCTTGCAAAGAACCTTGGAAAGGATACAAGAGACTTTAGGCATAGATAGAGCTTACTAACTAAAGCTTCGATCAAACCAAAAGGGGATTGATGGGACACAATATCACATGGGCCACGATATCACGTACGTGATATTGCATCGGCCGTGATATCGCATCCCCTGCGATATCGCGTACATGATATCGCAACGCATCGCCAAATCTATAAATAAGCTCTCCCTTGTTTCACAATCTAGATCTAGATCCTTAGCAAAACTCTGGCAGTTTTTCCATTCCAGAGTTAGAGTAATTTCCATGTGCCCGCAGTAGGAGCTCCAAAGTGAACGGATCTTTATTCGGGCAATTTTGTGCCTGAACGCACAATTGTGTACGGCAATAAAGACGAACTGTTGGATAAACCTTGCAATGCATGGAATAGGCTAAATAGGACTTTAATTATTGTTATTTATTGTTTATCATTTAAATGATTTATTAGTCAATTAAATCTCTCTTCGTCCTTCTCCCATAGTTAAGTGCATTCAGTACGACCACTTCGAGCATGTGCGTTACATTAGGTAATCCCAGTAACGAATAGCATTTGGTAATCCCATAAGGTTGCATTGGTTCAAGGTGTGAACGGTAAGTGGGAACGGATACTGATACTAGGTATTAGAACTTAGTTAGTTAAAGTTAGTTACTTAGTCTCTTCACCCTTTACCTCATTAGCATAGGTGATAAAAACATAAAAGATATAAAAATCACATACCTCAAACTCACTTAACCATACAACCGTGACAAATACAAGTCAGTTTGGGAAGATAATGAATGATTAACCTTAAGTGTTCCATAAGGTGTATAGGAACTTAGTCTGCGAAGTTCGACCGGATCGTGCGTGTAACACTCGTATTCGTATGGTTGAGTGTAGGGGTACCTCGCCACTCATCATTGGTGTCGTTGCCCAAGGACTAATTTGTTTGTGTGCTAAGTAGAACATAGGAAATCATCCACATCATTGGGAAGCTTAAACGAACCCTTAGGGTTAATCAGAAAAAAATTTAAATAACGGTCAATAGCACACTGACAAAATAACAATGTCTTCTTCTTCACATAAAAGCACTTCACCACCTAGGGATCACACAAGAGATAGTCAGTGGTCTAACACACGTAACCAAGAACCGCCAGTTCCTCAACAGTATTGGGTGGTATATACTCATCACGATGAGTATATACCCGATTTTACTTTTATCCTCCATTAGGATGAACAACTGTGCTGAAGAGACCTACAAGGTAACATAGTGTTACCCCCAGATCGGGCAATCCCTAACATGCTCCTTCATGCTCTTGCACAGATAGGCATGATAGAATTATACGCTGAATACGTTGCATAAGATTATGACATAAGGGATTACCATCCCACAGCAGCACAACATCTAAGGGACTCGCGGTCGGAGAGTTATCAGACATCGTTGAAGGGCAAAGGACCCCGCAACGCTTCGCTTGTCAGAAGATAAGTTAAGGGTGGTGCACCTATCTCAATAGGTTCTCCACAAAATGATGTTCCCCCTCCAAATGATGGTGAGGAGGTAGGGTATTAGAACCTACACTCTATGATTCACAACCCTGGTTCTGATTCCCATGAACACCAAGTGTTCGATGAGGAAACACAAACACATGACAAAGGTGGGAAATCTGATCGTCATCACGATCAGGACCGTAACCACCGAAGAGAAGGTAAGAAACATCGTCATGGCGATGGTTCCCCTTCTTCTTCCCCTTCATCACATCATTCACTCTCTCCTTCCACATCAAGACGTAGTCACAAGGAGCACAACAGTGAGGATAAGGGTAAGTGAAATGAGAGACCTCGACGAGAGAGTCGAGAGCGAGGATAAAGGCACTTTAGGGAGTCAAGGCATGAAAGAAGGGAAAGTAGGGAACCACATAGGCATCATAGACATCATGAGAGAGATGATCATGATGAACCCCTACTAGTAACCCGGAGTATGTTAGACATTACAGAGGTAGTTAGAATACCTACAAGGCATCAAAAAGATAGTTGGATCAAGAGACTAGACATGAATAATATCCCATGGTTTGAGGGGGGATACAATGCTGATCCGCAGAATCACTTATAGGCATTCCACAATGCCTGTGCCTTGCAGAATATTGAAAATGAGTGGCAAAAGTAAAATTTGTTCCCTAGGACACTCATAAAAGAAGCAGAGAGTTGGTACCGGTCCTTAGAGCCGAAAACCATTAGGAGGTGGAGTACAATGCTAGAATTGTTTAACGATAAATACCAAACGTACTCTAGAGTGTCCAACTTGCGTAAGCAGATCCAAGGATGGAAACAGGGTAATCACAAACCCTTGGATGTTGCCATGGGTTGATATTATGCATTGCTACATCGTTGCCCGGGCCATGGCTACGCATAACGGGATCAACTCCGCTACCTCGTAGATGGGCTAAGACACGAAACTAGGAGAATCCTTGGGACATATGCCCAAGGGAGATTATCTAAACTTAGGTCCCATGAAGTTCATCGATTGTTGGAGCAAGTAGCTAAAGAAGAAGAGGAGCTACGGAAAAGAGAAAGCGCGAAAGAGTACAACTACGATCCTTCCCTCCGAAAGAGGGGAGTAAGATTCTGTGAGGAAGAGGATGAGTCACCACTCGAAGAGTTGGTAAATAGAAAAACCTTGCCACTTCAGAAATTAACAATAGAAGTGTCGGCTAAGGTAGATGAAATATGGAGCTCCTTAGATAGTAAAATTGAAACTGTCCTAAAAATCGTAGAGGAGTCTAAGGAGGAACGAAGTAGTGATCGTAATAAGAAAAAGTGGAGAGATTTAGACCATGCATGTAACAAGGGTAAGGGAAAAATGACTATCGCCGATGAGGTTGTGGATTCTGACATGGACAATGATGGTGGATGTGAGATCTGCCAATATGACCATCCTAAGGGATGTTGCCCAATAATTTCACATCTGCAAGAGTCTGAGGTGTATGCACTCAACCCAAGACTTAATAAACGGCAAGCACCCCGAAGGTTACATTATCCCCAAGGTAACCCGAGGCAGTTCCACCAACCGTTAACATATTATCCAAGTGGAACTCCGCCACAACCTATCGAGCAACACCAATAGTGGCAACACCCACAGTCATGGGGGATGCCACCGCCGAGATGACAATACCCTTACCGGCAACCAGACCCGTATGGCTACTATGTGTAGTAGCTGGTTTCTCCAAGTGACTCTATGGGTTTCGCAACCCCACAATGTCACTACCAAGTTTGAGAGTATTTTAGAACTCCTTCTCCTATGGAAGACGCACCACATGCATACCATCCTCTGAATCCATCTTCCACTCTTACGCCGGTAGTTCCACTACCACCCACTCCAACGATGCAAGGGCAACTCCCCACTCAACCGCAACAATGTAATGCTATGAGAGCTGTAAACCTTCAACCCGCTACTAGTTCTAACAACCGCACAAAGAGAAGACCTTTCTTTAGAACCAAAAGCCCAAACAAGCTCTCATTACCACAAGCGGTTGAGTCTGTGCACGCTCCTCCAACAAATAAGGCTTCAGAGCTCCCTTCAAATCAACAACAGGGCTCAACGAATACGGTTATGTTAACACATACCATTACTAACTGGATAAAGGTGGGCCACCTTCCCAGGAAACTCTCTAACCCTGGAAGTCTCTTAATCTACCTCCAAGTCACTGGGAATGAACCACGTAAGGCTCTTCTTGACTCAGGTTCCGGAGTCAACTTAATCCCACGAGAAATGTATAAAGCCTGGAACCTGCCTCCACTTAAGAAGAGGAATATTCAACTAGAGCTGGTTGACCAGTCCATCACCATTCCCTTGGGATTGGTGGAGGACATCATTACCACTATGTGTGGTTGGTCATACCCAGCTGATTTCCTAGTGATAGAAGTCAATAGTAACAAAGGGGACTTCCCAATTATAATGGGGAGGGCATGGCTTAGCACCATCAACGCGTGCCTAGGGATCCGCAATCTTTCCTTGGAAATATCTAAAGAAAAAATTTATGAAAAGATCGAGAAGAAGAAAGTTCCATGCATCACATACAGTGACTTAGAGGGTGACGACATGGAGGAATGCTTAGCATCTCTTGCATGCAATTGGTGTGCCCAAGAAACTTAGATACAAAGGTGCTTGTATGTAGTAACCACACAATAAGAGAACACCTAGTGGTTGATAGCTGATCAAGAGAGTAGCCCACCAACATGCATGGAATGAACTGGGGAAACAACTTGCACCCACAATGAAAGCATAGATACATTGGAATATGAGCGTCACCAACTTCCAACCCTTAACCTGAAAACATCAATTGGGAGAAGTTGGACACTGTTAAGAAATTCAAATAAATGCTCATTATTTTTGGATCTCTCCCTTTCAATTCAGGCATGGGGGAGATGGCCACCTATGCTAATCACATGGGGCCCTCAGTTCTTTTACGTTTTTTTTTTTACACATTTTTGTTTTACACCTTTTTGTTTTACAAATTTATTTAACTTTTCTTGGTTTTTATTTTCCAACATCTTTTATACTTTTTCATTTCTTTGTGTGTGTGTGTGTGTGATATCCATCTTATTAAGTTTGTCATTTAATAAGTGCTCTTAAAGATGGTATGAACCGTTTTCCTATTAGTTGCTAATGTTTGGTTTTTACCTTTAAGTTATGATGTTGATACTAAGGTATGGTTCTTTTGATATGACAAGCAATGAGTTCACTTCATCCATACATCCGCAAATTTCTATGGTATCTCTTGGCTTGGAAGTATACAGTCCCTTTCTCAACAATAAGAGCTATAACGAATCTATGACTGGGCATTTCTCAAACTAAGGAAGGACACAAGGATTGAAAAGGGTGTGACTTCAAGGGAACTTGATGAACTTGTGTTGGCCATTCTCTTGGGTGCTTGGATGTTTTCTTCTTGAGTTTTCCTTCCCATTCCCACATTGCTCCATTATCGGGAAGCTGAGCTAATAAAAATAACAAAGTCTTTGCATGGTGTGGTTCTCATGCATAAACACATAAAAAAATAGTGAGAATTCAAAGCACACCCCTTAGACGAAATAATCATTTGGGCTACAAGCACTAGTTATGGAACTAAAATAAACATGTTTCCTCTAACTAAGGCCCTTCTTACTTCCTTCCTTCTCATCTTTCATTTCGTTGGAATGGTGGTGGCTCCTTGGTGAAGGCATTCTTGTTACTTCAAGTGGATGGATTGGCCAAATGCATTAATGCAAAGTCACTGGATGTGGTTTGTTTGATCCCAGACTTGGAATGGGATCTACTAAGTCACATTAATTATTAAATACACAAGGGGTTGTACACCACCTTATTCTTGGGACTCCATTCCATTCTCTTCTTTCCATCCTTCTTTCCCCATCTATCACCTCATTGCTAGTTGTATCAGTAGTCCATATCTTTGTGGATGCATTGTTTTCTTGTTGGTAAATTCTTGTGGTTAAGACTTTAACTCTTGTTCCAAATGACATTCCCAAAGCCTACGAACTCTTTGAATGTGGGTTTGTTAGGGCATTAAAGGCATAAGCCTGCTTTGGGGAGAACCCACTGACATTCCTATTTGGTACACCAATTAAATTCTTTCCCTTAACATTTTTTCAATCCACTCTATTTTATTCATTTCCATATTGACATCCATTTCATCGACGTTATAGTTGTCTCTTTTTCTCCATCTTTCTTGTTCTTTTTCTTTCTCCATTCTATCGCTACTGGAGGTTTGCTCTTAGTCATGGGGGTCCTAACCCAATTTTTTCAATTTTTTTGATTTTCTCCTAACCCCTACACCTTCGATAGTCACCACTATTATATCTCCAGACCCGTATTAGCCAATGGACCTTTCACCAAAGCAAGGTATTAACTGCATTGTTACCCTTGCTAATATAAAGACTGTGTTATGTGTGCAGATGGTAATCATGCAACAATGGATTGGATCTAGAGGGAACACTTGGAATGGATCGGTGCTAAAGTAGCTATGCAAGGAATGAGATGGATGGCATGGTTACAGATAGACAACGAAAGGTGCAATCCTGGCGTTGGTAGTAGCAGACTTCTTCTCTCTTCTCTCTTCTCTCTCAGCTGCCAAATAAGGCCTAATGTCAAATGTATAAAGTGTTCACTCTTGTTTTCGTGAACACCAATTTTGTCATGTTCTGTAATGATGATCCATTCACATGTCATCCCATTCACCATTATTTCCATTCAAGTCAATAATCCCATACCTTCCCAATATTTTGTAAGGAACTTAAGGATGAGCTTTTATTCAGTCATGGGGGTATGATGGTGTTGGCACATTTGGCCATTCCATGGAATAGTAAGACTCTTGATTTGAAAACTAAAACTCATGGGTTCGATTTTTGGTAAGCCTCTTGCTTCATTTTCAATAAATTACAAAAGTCAAGTCATGAGTTTAACATTGTATTCAAAGTTTGTTGGCTCATCCGGTAAGGTATGTATCCACCTAATAACATATCAAAGTTTAATTGTTCAGTTTCACCCACATCCATACCTATCCACAAACACAGAGCCTGAGTATGACCCTAAGCCTGCACCTACCTTTTTTTTTTTTTTTGCAAAGGCATGACTAGCAATTGCTCCTTTTCATGGGTAGCAATTTGATGGTGGTATCAACATTATCGGCATCATCCATTTTGCATGTTGCAACTGTTGAATTATTTTGGGGGCACAATCAGATTCTAAACCATGGTTATTCTCCGAGAACAAGATGCAACAGTTCTACTGCATTAACAAGAAGAAGAAAAAGAATTTGTTACAGGCGTAGGCGTGTTCCTGGGCATGGGTCTGTGGAAGGCATACACAACAATAAAATTATACCTACAATCATTGTCATCCGAATGTGCTCTGGATGGCTACAGAAAACACCCATTTTTCCTCCCAGAATTGTTTCTGATTGTAGGCCTGTCACTTGCCCACATTCTGAAAGCAGCCCTGTTCTCAGATTCTGCCAAAGATTTGGTGGGTTCAGCAAAGGAGTGCTGGTGGATATGCAGGATGACTGGGAAATTCGCGTGCACGACGTGATTTTAGAGATGGCCAAAAAAAAAGATGTGAATTCAACAGAATAACAACTGTTTTGCAATTTCAGAAACTAATTGAGCAATGCAATAATCCAGATATGCTTTGTCAGCTGAAAGGCATTTATCTTCAGGAGAGGGTGGAAGGAAACATTTTGAAATTGCCTACGGAGAAGCTGGATATGATGGCTTCCTCTCTTCGAATATTTTTGCCAGAATTTTTTGAAACCCTCTCTGCAACCTTGTTCAATGCAATAACAGTTACAGGGAAATGCAAATCCACTGCTTGCAAACCCTTAAAACCCTTGCTGATGGGCACCAACGCTAAAGATCATCCTTTGACCGCTGCTGCTACTGCCACGAGCGCCGTTGTTGCTGGAGCCGAGTTGCCTTCTACCGCCGTTGATGTTGACTCACGCGTCTATCTGTGTGCCGTCGCTGGCCGTCGAGTGGGAGGCAGAAACAGAAGAGGAGGGCTACGCGTCAGCGGAGGACAGATGGCGAGCGACGTGTCGATGAGACAGCGGCCGCGACGGGTGGATGAATAGCGGCAACAGAAGAAGACAGGTAGTGGTCTCTGTTGCGCATGGAGCCATGGCCTCGACCACATCTAAATCTAGCCGAGGGTTGCTCAGATCTAGTAGATCTAGCCGCGGGATACTGCGCACGAGTGGAAAATAGAGGGCAGAGGACAAGGAAGACTGCGCGGTTGTAGAAGCAAGAATTATTTCATCGAAATTGAATTGTCCTAGTTATGGTTCTTTCAATAAATCTCCAAGTTTTCACACTCATTGTTACAAGAAAAAAGGCCATCCTAATTTGCGTGCTATTATTCCAGAAGAAGTGATCTACCTCACAAGCGTGGATGTGCATGACCTTAAGGCCACGTGGCCTTAG
>MNCI01017909.1:1367017-1417368 GCA_015680685.1 Gnetum montanum | reverse complement strand
CTATAAATAAGCTCTCCCTTGTTTCACAATCTAGATCTAGATCCTTAGCAAAACTCTGGCAGTTTTTCCATTCCAGAGTTAGAGTAATTTCCATGTGCCCATAGTAGGAGCTCCAAAGTAAACGGATCTTTATTTGAGCAATTTTGTACCTAAACGCACAATTGTGTACGAAAATAAATACGAACTGTTAGATAAACCTTGCAGTGCATGGAATAGGCTATATAGGACTTTAATTATTGTTATTTATTGTTCATCATTTAAATGCTTTATTAGTTAATTAAATCTCTCTCAACCCTTCTCCCATAGTTAAGTGCATTCAGTACGACTGCTTCAAGCACATGCGTTACGCTTGGTAATCCCAGTAACGAATAGCATTTGGTAATCCTAGAAGGTTGCATTGGTTCAGGGTGTGAACGGTAAGTGGGAACAGATACTGATGCTAGGCATTAGAACTTAGTTAGTTAAAGTTAATTACTTAGTCTCTTCACCCTTTACCTCATTAGCATAGGCGATAAAAACACAAAAGATATAAAAATCACATACCTTAGACTCACTTAACCATACAACCATGACAAATACAAGTGAGTTTGGGAAGACAACGAATGATTAACCTTAAGTGTTCCATAAGGTGTGTAGGCACTTAGTCTGCAGAGTTCAATCNTAAGTGTTCCATAAGGTGTGTAGGCACTTAGTCTGCAGAGTTCAATTGAATCGCGTGTGTAATGCTCGTATTCGTATGGTTAAGTGTAGGGGTACCTCGCCACTCATCAGGGATGAATCACAAAGTCACAAAAGGAGAACCAACTAACGCCATTCTTCGACTGCTTCATCTACCTCCTCACATTTATTTGTGAAGTGTGATAGGAAGGAACGCAAATTGAGAGACCATGACAAAGACAAACAAAAAGATTACGAAAGAGAGGAGTATAGAAGAAGGTATCCTAGTGATGATGATAATGACTATGAAAGACAAAGGAGTAGAAATAGGTATGAGGACAAGGAGCATTATGAGCATCAAAGGGATCACCACTACAATAGAGTTTATGAACCTAACAACTATGAAGAACCCTTACTAGCCACTCAAAGCATGATAAACATCAAGGAAGCAGTATATATTCCAACCGGCCATGTGAGGGATAGTCGCATAAAGCAATTAGATATGAATAACATTCCTAAATTTGAAGGCAAATACAATGCAGATACACAACATCACCTTCAAGCATTCCATGATGCCTATACCTTCAAAATATTGACAATGGTTGGCAAAATCTCAAGTTATTTTCTAGGACACTCATCAAAGAGGTAGAGAGCTAGTACAAATCATTGGAACTAGAATCAATTAGAGATAGAGTACCATGCTCAAACTTTTTAATGAAAAATATAAAACCTACTCAAGGATGTCGAACCTTAGAAAGAAAATCTAGGGATGGAAGCAAGGGATAGATACTACTCTCTTCTGCATAGATGCCTAGGTTAGAGATTTTCACAAAGGGAGCAACTTAGACATATTGTCAATGGGTTAAGAAATAAAACCAAAGAAATCCTTGGGGTCTACGCCCAAGAAAGACTATCAAAGATGACCATCCATTAGATTTAAAGGTTAATAGATCAAGTGGCAAAAGAGGAAGGCAAGTTGAAAAAGAGAGAATTAACTAAGAAATATAATTGAGATCCATTAATTAGAAAATGGGATGTACGAATGTGTGATAAGTAAGAAGAAGAAATCTTGGAAGATGTGATCCAGAAGAAAACTCTACCAATTTAAAAAATTTGTTGATGATATAGCAACTAAGATGGAAAGATGTGGAACTCAGTGGATGAAAAGTTTGCTACAACTCTAAAGATCATAGAAGAAAGAATTGAATAAGCACTCAATAAAGGTAGAGATAAGAAGAAGAAAAGAGACTATGGACAAGAAACCTACAACCAGAAAGCAAAAGTTGCTTCAATTAAAGAGTGTACTAACTCTAGTTCAAAAGAAGAGGAAGGATGCAAGGTGTGACAATATGAACATCCTAAGGGATGTTGTCCTATTATGGTCCACTTGTAAGAGTCTGGGACATATGCACTCAACCCAATATTTGTAAAAAAGCAGATGCCAAGATGGTTACCTTACCCTCAAGGTAATCTCAAACAACCCTTCCAACCAACTTATTATCCAAGTGAAGCTTACCCTCAACCATAGGAGCAATACCAGTAGTAGTAGCAACAACCATAAGCATGGTCCATGCCGCCACCGAGGTAACAATATCCATATAGATAACCAAATCCTTATGGATATTATGTACAACATCCAATCTCTCCAAGGAATGCTTCAGTTCATACTTCCTCTCAATATTATCCACCTGAGTATTATAGACCTATCACTCCAAGGATGGATTCTAATCTATACGTACATCAACTAGCAATTGGCCCATTAAGTCAACCATCCAATCCTTTACTGTTGGTGCCACCACCAATAATGCAGGGGGAGCTATCATCACACCACAATAAAAGAATGCAACAAGGATAGTAAACATGTAGAAGGAAGTAATCATGAATGAACCTCAATCCAAGAAATGTTTGTTCTTTTGAATAAGTCTAGAAAGGTTTCAAAGGATGGAGACTCCATCTACTTCAACTCCATCTATACACACTCCTCCAAGGAACACTAAGCTTCCATCTTCTACTAATGCAAACTTAACAACTATCATGCTTACCCAAACCGTTACACACTAGATAAAGGTAGGAGCACTTCCACAAAAAGAACAAATCTAGGAAGTTCCTTGATATATCTCTAAATAGCAGGTCATAAACCATGCAAATCTTTACTTGATTTTGGGTCAAGAGTGAACTTAATTTCACAAGACATGTACAAGGCTTGGAATCTTTTTCCACTAAAGAAAAGTAATATCTGATTAGAGCTTGCAAACTAGTTAATCATTGTTCCATGATGATAGGTAGATGATGTCATCACTATCATCAGTGGTTGGTCCTATCTTGTTGATTTCTTAGTCATTCATGTGGGGAAAATAAGGGAGAGTTCCCTATCATCATAGGAAGAGCTTGGCTTAGCATTGTGGATGCTAAGCTTGGAATCAGGGACTTGTCCTTGGAGATTTTCAAGGAGGATGAAGCTGGAATCATTCAATGATGCAAAGTTTCATGTATCACACATAATGATAATCGGTGTAATTATGTGCAAAAAATATGGGCCATTAAACAAGAAGGAAACATAGCATGTAAGAGATGTGTAGAAAAAATATGTGTGTGAATATACTTGTATGTGGTAGCCACTAAACAAGAAGGCACCTAGTGGCTGATTACTAATGAGAAAATAGAATCTAAAATATACACCAAATCAACAAATCAGATTATAAGCACCTACATGGAGGAAACAAATAAGTTGAAATAGTTAAGGAGAGAACCCCCCCTATATACATTCATGCTAAGAATAAGATATTAAATAGGGACAACTCAAGATCTCAAATAAGTTTGAACCAAAACCACTAGAGTTAAAAGCCCTACTAGCAATACTGGAATATGCTTTTCTAAATAATAAGAAACTAGTAATTATCAATGCCAACTTTGATAAGGATTAGAAAAAGAAATTATTAGAAGTGATTAATAAATGTCCAATAGCATTTGCATGGTCTTACGATGACATAACAAACATTGATCCATGAATTTGTCAACACTAGATATAGATCCAACTGCTAAGCTACAACGCCAACCATAGAGAAAGCTAAATCCTAAGCTTAAAGAAGCAATAAAACAAGAATTGGAGAAACTATTGAAAGCATGGTTCATCTACCCCATTGCAAATAGCAAATGGTTTAGCCCTTTGGTTATTGTTCCAAAGAAAGATGACAAGGGAAGAGTATGTATTCATTTCCAGTTGTTGACCTCTACAACATTCAAAGACCATTTTCCTTTACCATTTGTTGACCAAGTCCTAGTACCATAGCCAAACATTAGTACTATAGCTTTCTTGACAGATATAAGAGATATAACTAGATCTACATTGCACCAAAAAACTAAGAAAAAACTATGTTCACCAATCCATGGGGAATGTTCATCTACAAGTAAATGCCTTTCGGTCTCTACAATGCACCTGCTACCTTTTAAAGACTAGTATTAAGAATCTTCCAAAATTAAATAGGCAGTGATGTGGAGGTATTTATTGATGATTTCTCAACTTACAAGCTAGACTTTAAACAAGTATTAGACCATTTGGAGTAGGTATCAAAAAGATGTGTAGAGATAAATTTAAAGCTTAAACGATAGAAATGCCATTTAATGGTCCAAGATGGGATCATTTTAGAATACAAAGTATCACAATAAGGGATTGAGGTAGATCTAAAGAAGATCATATTCATTTAGAACATCACTAAAAGGCCACAAACCATCAAAGATGTTAGATCATTTTTGGACCACACAAGATATTACAAAAGGTTTATAGAAAATTTTTCAAAAATAGCAAAATCATTGATAGAATTAACAAAGAAGGATACACCATTTCTCCAGGTTCTAGATTGGTCTAAGCCCTTCCACATAATGATAGATACTTCAAATTATGCACTGGGTGCTATGCTAACCCAGCTAGATAATTAGAAAATGCCATATGACATACATTGTACTACGTCCAAGCCCTTCCACATACATAAGTTAATTAAAACACCAATTCTCCAAGTTCTAGATTGGTCTAAGCCCTTCCACATAATGACAGATGCTTCAAATTATGCACTGGATGCTATGCTAACCTAGCTAGATAATTAGAAAATGCCATATTCCATACATTGTACTATGAGAAGCATCACTAGAGCACAACTTAATTACACCACCATAGAAACGAAGCTTATGGAAGTGGTGTACATAATAGAAAAATTCAAATACTATGTTCTCGAGTATCCTATTTATGTTCACATAGATCATAGTGCAATAAGATTTCTAATCAATAAGCTAATAGTGAGTCCTAGGTTGATCAGAGGGCTTGTCATATTACAAGAATTCAACATTACCATGATCAACAAGAAAGGCACAAAAAATGTAGTAGCATATCACTTGTCAAGGTTAATATGGGAACTACATTATGATATCCCTAACTACAATGTAGTAGCTTTCCCATATTAACCTTGACAAGTGATATGATGTCAAATGGGAAAGCTACTACATTGTAGTTAGGGATATCATAATGTCCATCAAATTGTCCTCTACTTATCTAATCTTCTAGTTACCTATGTCTGATAGTAACTATGGGGATGTCTCAACTGACACATAGGTACCATGTTGAATCTTTTACTATCTTATCACCTTTTCCTATCTTTTGATATTTTTCCCATACTTTTATATTTTTTGATTTCTTAATGACTTTTTATTCTTTGACATTTCTAAATTCTTTTCATAGTTTTTCATTCTTACTATCTGTGCAATTCTTAATATCTTTTTTAATTTTTTCTATACTTTGCCATTATTTCTCTTGTACATATTGTTGTTGATTTTCTTTCAATAAGTGCACATAATACAAGCAAGATGTAGTCCCAATAAGGTGAAGATTACCCTATATTATTAAATCATAAACGATTGATTACATATACAATGAGACCATGTCATTTTATGCACCCATTTCCAACAATAAGAGTTTCTTACTGATGGGACGCGATATTGCATGGGCTGTGATATCGCGTACGCGATATCGCGTCCATCGCAATATCGCATTCCCCGCGATATTGCATATGCGATATCGCGTCATCCCCTGCAATATCGCGTATGTGATATCGCAGTTCGCCACAATGTCTATAAATAAGAAGTGGCTCTCCCTTCTTTATCATGACAGAATAGGAGTAGCAAAGCTTTGGTAGTTTGCCCTCCAGAGATAGATTATTTTTCCCGTGTCTACCCGCAGTGTGGTGAATGTAATTGTACGGCATCCTTTATTCGAGTGTGATGTACTTGGACACGCACATGACCAGCAATAAAGATCGAGATTACTTCATAATTGCAACATTCACTTTGTTATTTATTTATTTAATTGTTATTTACTACTTTCTTAATTAGTCTCTCACCCTTATCTCCTAGTAACGCGGAATGAGTACGACTTGATTACGAGCATTTAAGTGTGACTACTTGGTATCCCAGTGGCATACCTAGGATCTGCGCTTGGTAATCCTAGTGGTAGTCATGCACAAAGTCCAAGATGTGTATGGATGATCAAGGAATGGCTACTCATCGCACTTAGGCTAGATTAGATTCTCTTACCCTTTCCCTCATAGCTTAGCTTAGTTAATATTATTTTCCATTGCCTTCAGGAGTAGCATTAGATTAGGAACACATCATACACCTCATCTGGACTAAACCATATGTGACAAATATAATACTAGTCCAGGTGGGAAGACAGCGAACCGTGACCTAAGGATAACTGTCTAGGTGCCACAACTAGTTCATCTGCGGAGTTCGACCGGATCGCGCGTGAGAACGCTCGTATTCATATGGTTCAGTGTAGGGGTACCTCGCCACTCATCATAGGCACCGCTACCGGGGACAGTGCTAGTTATCTAGATTAGTTATATCATACAAGGTCATTGTAAAGAACTTAATAATATATCTCTTAGAAAGAAGAAATAATTGTTAAAAGTCACATGTAATTCACACACAACTTCACAATGCCTCTCCTACAGGATTATAATAACGCTACACCTAGTGAGGAATTTCATTGGAGAACCAACAAACTATATAACGATGAAGATTGGAGTACACAACCTGAAGTGGGAGTTTCTTATAAACATGAACAAAAGCAACGTCATCCCAACGCACGAAGACATAACTTACCTGATGACAATGAACCCCCACTGGCCACTACAAGCTTAATGCAAATACAAGAGGCTATTTGAATCTCCCATAAGCATCATAAAGAGAGCCGACTACCCAGGCTTGATTTAAATAACTTTCCTAAATTTTTAGGAGGCTATGACTTAGATCTGCATCAACATTTACAAGCCTTCTACGATGCTTGCACATGGAATAACATTGATAACAGGTGGCAAAAACTTAAGCTCTTCCCTATGAAACTCGTTGGCCAAGCAAAAGTATGGTATAGATCATTAAAACCAAATTCAATACGACGTTGGTCAACAATGGTAGAAGTCTTTAATGAAAAATATCAAACCTACGCAAGAGTGTCAGCCTTGAGGAAACAAATCCAAGGATGGAAACAAGCACAACATGAACCCTTGGACATGGCCTTAGAAAGATATTATGCATTGTTAAACAACTGTCCAGGCCATGGGTTTTCCAAGGAAAGGCTAATGTACCATATCATTGATGGGCTATGTAATGAAACAAGAGAGACCTTAGGAATATATGCCCAAGGTCAACTATACGAACTACGAACCCATCAAGTCCAAGAGCTTATTAAGCGGGTAGCAAAAGAAGAAGGAGAATTGGCTAGATGGGAGAGTGTTGAAAAACACCAATGGGACCAAAATCTTAACTCAAGAAAGGTTCCTAATCATACAAAGGAGAAATCAACCAATCTCAAGGTGGCAACATCATCTTTGCCAATACAAAAATCGTTAGAAGAAGCCAAGGAAAAGATCAATAAGATGTTGGAATGGATATATCAAAAGAGTGGAGAATTTATCAACAATATTGGAGATAGAGTTTTGACAACCCAAGAAGTAGGGAGAAACATTAAATATTCAGAAAAAAAGAATGAAGGGAATAAGTGCTCAATTGCTAATCATACATATGAATGCAACATATGCCTATACGATCACCCCAAGGGCCAATGCCCAATATTGTTACATTTACATGAGCATTGGGGAAACACGCTACATCTAGAGTTCATATAGAGGTACTGTGTTCAATCACAGTGGTAACAATCCCAGTCGTGGGGGAGACCACCCTTAGACTGGAGGCATCCTTCATATTATCCGAATCCAAACGTGTATCAAGTTCAACATCCTATTTCTTCAACTGGGCCGCCACACTTTATCTCACCACAGTACTATTCTTCACAATACTATCAACCCATACCTCCAACACAACCACCACCTTGTGCACCTTATACTCCTTCTAACTTTCAACATTTTCATCCTTTCCCTCCTTCTACAGTGCCACCAACTATTCCTAAGGTACCTGCACCACTGTAACAACCTGCGAACAACACTTGTGCTACTACTACTAACCGCAATGAGAAACCTCCTAAACATCCAAAGCGTCCCTTCTTTAAACACGGCCGTAAGAAGGGACAACATAATTCTGAGGCCACTGCATCTTCCAACTCAACACAAGTCCTGCACTGTGATGCACCCTTACCTTTGAACCCAATGCCTCATGTAACTTTATCAAGGCCACCATCAAACACTCCAACAATCATACGGCCCAATGAACATAACCATGGGAGGCATCAACCCAATCCTTGCATACAATCTAACAGTCCCAAATATCATAGTCGGTCAACTTGTTATCCAGGAACTACATCGTATAAAGTGCCCCACTATGCTTATTATAATCAAGTGTGTGAACCTCGAGGGGATAAGTATAGACCGGTTCCAATACTTCCAACATGCAAGGATCCTCATCTTCCATTTATTAATCCTTGCCATCCTCAATCGATTAGTTATGGGGGATATCCCCCATTCTAGTAACAAGTAGGATTAATAAATAATTTTTAGTTTTCATTAATTTTACAACTTTTTGTTTTCCAGTTTTTCATTTTTCAACTTTTTGTTTATCTTTTTATCTTTTTGTGTTTTTGTCTTTTTATGTTTTTGTAAATAATCTCATCTACGAATAAAACACTCATGTGGATCGTTGGTTGAGGTGTGTTCTATGTTATTAAGTCATGAGTGATCAATTATTTGGAACAGTGAGCCCATTACACCCACTCATCCGCTCTACAAATAAGAGGTTCTATTCGAGGGTATAGTGATATTCTTGAAATTCTTAAAACTTAAAATTAATTTTGTGTTCATTGTACCCAGAATGAAGAAGGATGGACCAAGAGGGAATGATTAGGGTGTGACATTAAGGGGACTTGTGGATTCTCTTTGGTGACATCTGTGGGAGTTATCATGCAATGTGGTTGTACGAAGATCCTTGTAGATCATGAAAAATGGGAGTAAGAGTAATCAAAAGGGCATTCAAAATCAAAATTTGTTCTAGGGGGTTCCACTTAAAAGACATGCATCCATGCCTGAAGGTTGGCGGCTTCTCTAGATTCAGTAAAGTGAAAAAAAAAGGAAAAAGAAAAACAAACTGCCATAAAACAAAAATCACTCCTCCCTTGTACTAAACGCCAAGTGATCGTACGCCTTGTTGTCATGGTCCTATCATAGTTGTTCATCATGGGATGAAACAATGCGATGTCATTGTTTAGAGGAATGGACCTGGTCCTAATCTTGGAACGACGGGTTGATGACACGTTAATCATGCTTTACACGTAGGATTCACTGTGTCCTGGGTCAATTACCTCATGTCCCAATCTCTACGATCCCTTTCTATAGTTCATCTCATCTCACTATTCGTGTAATTGTAGCTCGTGTCCCATGTAGCATAGAATTTTCACCTCATTCTGGTGATATTTACATGTGTGTGTTTTGTGGAGTTAGTGCGGATTACATTTAATCCTTCTAATGCCCACAAACACTTTAAGTATGGTTACACAAGGGCATTATAGGTTAGAACCTGCTTTGGGGAGGACCCACTTGTGTAATCTTCACTTATGACGTAGCTCACACATACCATTTCTTACCCTCAACGTATTGTTCATGATATTCTTTCCCTTATTACTATCCCTCCAATTCAACATCCCTATGAATCATCACATAGCCTTTTTCTCTATCACCCAAGGTCCTTATTGATAAAACCCGCCGATCATTATTCGTGCCTTTAAAACCATCTAATTACCTAAGAACCCCTTAACAATCATCCATATGTCCTTAGTTTACATTGTTTAATTTCAAAGAAATATTAAAAATTCGGTACATTCTCTAAGTACCCTAACTTCAATGAAAATATATATACGTGACCCCCCTGTGCTAATCAACATCATTTGCAATTGTTCACGTAGGGGAAGTTTTTCAATTCCTCTCTATGACTCGCGATTGTGCATCCCTTTCTTTCATATCCATAACTCGCTCGCTGATACTCTAATTTTCATTTCATTTGAACCTACTTGATCCCAGAGTGTTCAGCTTAGTCGTGGGGGAGGGGCACACGGCGAATAGTGCATATACTGCATAAATTTTTTGAAATTCATCATCACCCGAAGGACATATTTAAGGGTAATTAGTTGTAGAATTAAGAATAGAATGTGTCAAAAACAATTTCATCCCCTTAGCTATACCAGAAAATTAAATTTGGAAACCACCTAAGCAAAGAGGACTCAACACTATAACCTTTCAGGGACATGTTCTTCCAATAATTAACATCACACGGAAATAAAGTAAATCTATTAAGAAAATTAGTAAGGTATAGCCTAACTTTGGTAACAACCTTACTAACAATTGGTTCCATGTGATTGCAGATGGCCCCAAAACGCGGACAACAGGAAGGTCCTACTCAAGGTGCAATCAAATGACCTAGGAGAGGTGAAGGACAAGTTCCTACCGAACAACATGCAGAGCAAGAGGAACAATCATTTAGTATCCACCAAGAAGACCCTGCTACTATACAATCAAGGCCTACCCTCTCTAAAAGCAGTGCCTGGTACTTAGGGAAAATGTACCAATTTTGGCACAATAAAGAAGAAGGCACCATTGTTAACAATTGTGGTGTGACTGTTGATTTCTCTATTCAAGCCATTTCGGAAGTATTAAACCTTCTGAATACAGGGCCAAAGGTTGCTCAGAACCAGCTGGACACTTTCAGAACTGAGCAACTTAATAAACTATTAACAAAGAATAAAAGGGTGGTAGAAGAAAAAGAGAAGGCTAATTGGGATGCCTTTATGGCACAAGCGCAAACTTACACACATGCTAAGGCACTCAAGGTCCTACAAGAGGAGAAACTCCAGGCCATACTTTGATGCTATCAAATTCTAAAGCTTAGAGCACATGACAAAGGGAAAGCGCCCATGGAGGAGCCACCGCCACCAGGAACTACATGAGTTCCACATTTTTGTAGTTGTAGCATTTTTCTGTGTTGTGTCTTCCCACATTGCGGCATCATTTCATTTGTTTTCCCCATCTAATAATCCCACACCTATCCACTATGTAATCATTGTAACTCAAGGATGAGTTTTTATTCAGTCATGGGGGTATGATGGGACGTGATATCACATGGGCCGCGATATCGCGTTTGTCACAATATCGCATCCCCCGCGATATCGCGTCGTCCCCTACGATATCGCGTACGCGATATTGCAGTCCGCTGCAATGTCTATAAATAAGAAGCAGCTCTCCCTTGTTTATCATGACAGAATAGGAGTAGCGAAGCTCTGGTAGTTTGATCCCTCCAGAGATAGATTATTTTTCCTGTGTCTGCCCACAGTGTGGTGAATGTAATTGTACGGCATCCTTTATTCGAGTGTGACGTACTTGGACATGCACATGACCGGCAACAAACATCGAGATTACTTCATCATTGCAGCATTCACTTTGTTATTTATTTATTTAATTGTTAGTTACTACTTTCTTAATTAGTCTCTTACCCTTATCTCCTAGTAACGCGGAATGAGTATGACTTGATTACGAGCATTTAAGTGTGACTACTTGGTATCCCAGTGGTGTACCTAGGATCTGCGCTTGGTAATCCCAATGGTAGTCGTGCACGAAGTTCAAGATGTGTACAGATGATCAAGGAATGGCTACTCATCGTACTTAGGCTAGATTAGATTCTCTTACCCTTTCCCTCCTAGCTTAGCTTAGTTAATATTATTTTCCACTACCTTCAGGAGTAGCATTAGATTAGGAACACATCATACACCTCATCTGGACTAAACCATACGTGACAAATATAATACTAGTCCAGGTGGGAAGACAGCAAACTACGACCTAAGGATAACTGTCTAGGTGCCACAACTAGTCCGTCTGCGGAGTTCGATCGGATCGCGCATGAGAATGCTCGTATTCGTATGGTTGAGTGTAAGGGTACCTTGCCACTCATCACTTACCATGGTCATAATGATATTCTTCTCACAGTAAAACTAAAAATAAACTCATGATTATTATGCCTGGCTAGAAGAGTAAAGAACCAAGTGGGAATGAAAAGGGTGTGATATCAAGGGAACTTGTAGATTCTAGGACTACTACTGTAAGTTTTTATCCTATTGCTAAGGATGTATTATTTTCTTGAGTTCTAATGAAAAATGGAAGTAGGAGTACAATAAGTGCTACCTTATCATATCATTAGAAAGACATGTTACCCATGCCTGAAGGTAGTCCTTTGGTAAGATCGACACAATAAAAATAAAATAAAAGCATAAAATAAAATTTCTAGGAGTCCCATTAGAAAGAAATGTTACCCATGCCTAAAGGTAGGCAATTTCTTAGAAACCTTAAAAATAAAAGTATGTTATTAATAAACTCCTTCCTTGAACAACATGCCAAGGAATAATACTTCTTGCAATAGTGGTAGCCTTGTGATTGTTAGTCCTGGGGATGCTACAATGTAATGTCACTAGAAAGTGGTTTGAACTTGGTTTGAATCTTGAATAGAAAGGCTAATGATTACTTTACCCATGCATCACACATAAGGATTCATTATGCTTGTGGTAAGACACCCCACGTCCTGATTTCTGCAATCCCTTCTACATTCCATTTCACCTCACTCGTATATTTGATTATAACATTATCATTTTGTGTAAGATAGTGTTATTTTCCCAATCTGGTGACATTAACATGTGTGTTTTGCTAGACAAGTATGTCTTACATTTAACTCAAGTGCCTACAGACACTTTTAGACGTGGTTATACAAGGGCACTAAGGGCTAAAGATTGCTTTGGGAAGGACCCACTTGTATAACTATTATATCTCATACTTGATGAGCAATTCCACATCATCTTGTGCCTTCCAACATGTTAATACTCAGAAAACACTTCCCACAAAATCTTATCACTTGTCCATTAACTAAGAATCTTCAATTTATCTCATACAAACCCAATAAACTTTCGTTGTTCAAGATCCCTTTCTTATACCTTTTGAGTGGTGAATTTTTGAATTCTAAGTATCATCTATGATCCATGACCCTTTAGACAATCTATATATCTCCAAATCATTCCATTGACTCATTTTTTCCATTGAAAATTGCCAAAGATTTGAAATTTTTCAACGATGATGTCATAGTTACAACATTGTATGTCCTACAATGTTACATCTATGATGTTGCGCCTATACAAATAGTATATATACACATGTGACTTAGAAAATTTTTCATTCCACCATTTTCAAGCAAGAGCAGTCATTGTTGTTTTTTTTAGCCTTAGTAAGCAAACTTCCTAACACCATAACTTTTTCACTGCAACTCTGATTTACAAAATTCTTAAACCCTATTAATCCCGAAGTGCTCAACTCAGTTGTGGGGGGTTCATTGCACATACATCTAAAAATTTGAGTCAAAATTTCCTAATGCCCAAAAGACATTGTAAAGGGTAAATATAAGGGAACAATAAGAATAGTATAACTAACTAACCAAATTTAAGCCAAAGGACTTAACTAATCCTCCCAACTAACCATGTCAACCATGTAAGAGCACAATAAATGAGAAAATGATAATTGTAGAAGGTCATAATTAATAATTAAAGGTATGACATCTAGGGGTTTCCTTTTGAAATTTTTCTAGCTTTGCAATCATGATAAGATAAGAACTTAATCAAACCAAGAGTATGGGAAGGATCATGAACCATAAAGAACTCATTTGAACACACTAGTAATCCTAAAATTTTGATGATTGTAGATGGCCCTAAAAAGACCAATAGTTGAAGGACCTACATAGCCAGAAAGCAAAAGACCAAGACATCATGGAAGATGTCAAGTGAGAGAGTAAACACCACAAGCTGAACATGCTGAGCAGGAGGCTCAATCATTTAGCATTCATCAGTAAACTCCCACCATCGAACAATTGGCACAAGCAGAGGTAGAAGAACTGCCAATACTTGAACAAGGATAGTGTCTCGTGCCATCTATTCATTTCTTACATGCTATCTAAGAAAATTCTATCATGTCCACAATCATCATGGAACTCAACTTTGGTCAATTCATAGAGTTTTCTCCAAAAGTTGTAAGAGCACATCTCTAGGCATCTCCATTATGGTGAACATTGTCTAGCAATGCAAAATGGTACTTAGGAGAGGTCTACTAATTTTGGAAAAATAAACAAGATGATGCCACTATAAAGATAGAAGGAGTCTCTATTCCATATTCCATAGAGGCAATTGCCAAAGCCTTGAACATCCCTAATGAAAGAGCCAATGTGGCACAGATTTCAACAAGGTCATATACAGATGTGAAGAAATTGTGGCTACAAAGGGCCTACGACAAAGATAATAAAGATTATAGTGAGATGACCACTAAAGAAAAGATTTATTTCAAGATTAGGACTTACCACCTGTTCCCAACAAAAAGGCTCAACAGAATCTTAACATATAAAGCTTGGAGAAGTGTGATATTGATGGACAAATTCAATGCCAACATCACACACCTAATCATTCGAGAGATTCAAAGGCAATTTGAGGAAAATAAGTGAGGGAAGCCAACACTACCATTCCCTTGCCTAATAAGGAAGTTGTGCAAACAAGTTAGGATTCTAGGCTATACCAATGATGTCCTCAGGAAAGCCCAAAATGACCCTTATGTAGAAATGTTGAAACCAGTGCCACCAAAGAAAGATTAGTTGGAAAAGCCAGTGGACACTAAAGGAGCTTGAGGTTCAACCCCTATTGGTAACCTTTCAACTACTAGGCAACAACAACAAGTAGGACCTAGTAGTCAAACGTCTACTAGAGACAAACCAAAACAAAGCTCCACCACCATTGTTATAGGATTATAGACCATCCATGAGCCATCTATGTTAGATTGTAAAAACCATCAACTAGGGAGCAATGAAGGGATTTAATACTTACAAAGTAAGAGAAAGCTCTATTAGGCCCATAGTTTCAACAAACCTGCTAGTGGGCAGGTGTCATTACAGATAGGAGGAGAGGACAAATGGGCATAACAAATTTTGAGAAATGCTGCATCACTCCAAGTGATGCTAGAAACTGGTGAAGATGTAATAGTAGTGGTTATGCAGCACTAGGATGTAGCAGGAGTTATAGAAGTCATCATTGACTATATCAAGGAATCCTTCAACGTTTCTATTGTGCCACTAGTTGATATCTCTAGAGTTAAGAATGCTCAAATGTTAGTTGATACCTTAATGACTTCTACTAAACATGAAGATGTTTTGGATAGACTACTGCAAATTCACCAAATGATGCAAACTCCATTTAATATCTTTAGTAGTATCACTATTGTGCAATTTGACTTAATTACCATAAATGGAAAGCTCGTAATGATCAAAACAAGGGTAGAACATGCAAAGAATGAAGTGCAACAATTACAAGTAGAATTAGTAGCTCTAAGATTAGAAGTAAGAAATCCTACATGGTTTGTTGCCCTGGACCAACTTAATCAGTTCAAAACTAATTAGGTGAGATAGTTAATTACCCATAACATACAGGTTGAGATGGAAAGAGAGAAGGTGGTGTGGAATGCATTAGTTGTTGAAGCTTAGACATACACACATGTCAAAGCTCTCAAAGCCTTAAAAGAGGACAATAAGAAGCTTGCTATAGACAACACTTGATTGACTAATGTAGAAGAACAAAAGAATGTTCTCAAAGAAAGCATCCATTAGCTACGAGAACAACTCATTTGTGTCAACTAGAATATCAAAAAATTGACCAGAGAAAATAGGATCTTATCAATGGAAGAAGTTCAGACAATTAGATGTACGTTAGCGATAGAGATAAGAGCATGGCAAAATGAGGCTAAGAGACATGAGAAGCTTAAAGAGCATTTTAAGGACCAAGTGGGCATGTACAAGCAGATAAATGAGAAAGAAATCCAAATGGAAAAAGCTTAGATTAATTCCATCATAGCTTAGAATCTAGATTGGCAACCCATCTCAAATAGTTTAGCCCACGTCCACCAAGCCAAGATAAAAAATAAAGACCTAAAGATACAAGATCTTATAGAATACATGGAGTTAGCAAATCTTCGATATGCTAACTTGGCCATGTTAACAGTAGGCCAGCCTCAAAATGAGCTTAAGCAGTAGGTAGTAATAGTGTATGTCTTGTATGAGAAAGAGTTTGCTAATAGGAAAAATGCTTTGCAGAAATTACATGCTACAAACTTAGAACTTGAAGTTGTGAAGGCTAGCTACCAAGGGCAAAAAGATGTAGTAGCAAACCTAGCACGTAGAATGTCTAACTACCAGGAACTAAGAAAAGTAGCCAAAGCTTTATAGAAAGAATGGTGGCAGTTTGTGGCATGGTACATTAAAGCTAATTAGATGTTTCCACATCTACCGTGCCCATGGAAGGTACTAGCTCCATCCAACATTGCAAAGCCAGCATAGATAGTACACGATCCAAGGATTGAGGAGGAGAAACTTTAGGCACTCCTAAACTATTATTAATTCTTGAAGCCTGATGACAAAGGGAAGAAGTTGATGGAAGAGTCTCCACCACTTGGAACATAAAACTACATTGAGCTACTTCAATTTTGTTTTATTTTGTTTATCTTGTCAATTGTCAATTGTGTCATTTAGTAAAAAGACCAATGTAGCATTCAAGAGTTATGTAAATAGTTAGTCATGCCAAGTCAAATCTACCTCCCAATTTTGTAAGAGACTTTATCCTCATTTTATTTTAACTTGAGGATGAGTTTCCAGTCAGTTGTGAAAGTATGATAAATCCAATTTTTCCACCATTGCAATGTTGTATCTACGATATCATAACTCATCATATGTCATCATTGATGTGATGTCTTAGGATCTATGTAGCCCTATAAATACCATCACTTGGGTGCACAAACAACAAATTTTGATTCCAACCCTTGGCCAAATTCTTGTAGTTTGTTTTTGTAGTCTTAGCCATAGTGTAATGGCCTTAGTGTGATGTTAAGCAATTGATTAACATCTTTATTCAAGTAAATTATACTTGGACATAGTTTATGTGCGACAATAATGATCGAAGCTATTTCTCATCATTGCAACATCCCTTAGTTTTCTTTATGCTTTACTTAGAATAATTTTCTTGCTTTCCTAGTTAATCATTTACATTTCAAGCCCTTTACTTTCCATGTTCACTAGTTAAGTGGACTGGATACGACTAGTTTCAAGTGCTAAGTATAGTTATTTGATAACCCAGTAGTGGCTTTGCTTGATTCACTCAGTAGTAATTCCACTTGGTAATCCTAATGATAATTACATGAGTCCAATATGTGTATGGTAGACTAGGACTAGATATCCATTGCTCTAGGCTAAGATAGATTTGTGTTTTCATAGTTAACTAGACTTAGAATTTTATCTGTTACTTAACAATGTTTATGACTAGGAGTGTTAAGAGCCCTACAACTTCATCTATCATGTACCTCACTAAGAGTTAAATCATACGCTTAAACCTTACTAACTCAAAGTGAGAAGACAATGCAAACTTAACATGAATTACTAGCATAATTACATTGTCCATCCATGTATTACAATATGGTCCCATGCAGACACTCGTGACTTGTATGGTAAGAGTGTTGGAATGCTCCACTGCTCATCACTACCATTTTTCAACTATTAACCATCTCACAAAGCACATGAATCTTGCTCTACTTGAGTATCTAATAAGCTAGCAACCATGCATCATGTTGTTTCATTTAAGGATGAATCACCATCCACATTCGATAAAACCATTCCAACATTGAAAATAAATCCTTAATTAGGAAAATCTCGGATAAAAGCCAAGACTTGAAACATTCATTTAATTTTCATACGTGCATCACTGCCCAAAAATAATGTCATGGGGGACACTTCCCACAAACATAAGATTTATAAGTAGAATAACTTGAAACACTATTAATTTTCTTCCATGGATTGTAAGTTGATCCATTAAGACATCATTGGCAAAGGATCCTTGGATGAGAATCCAAGTGTTGTTCCACCACACACAAACACCAAAACCATCACAATGTAACACCAAATTATGGAGTCCTTGAGGCATTTAAGCCAAAGACTCTTCACAAGGTTGATGGATTCAAGAATAGTCACACAATAAAAGTAACACATTGCAATAAGAAGCATTGATTCCATACATTGCCTCATATTTGATGCATGCCATAATTACTATCTTCAACTATCACAAGGATTAATTGGTAGGAGAGATTGTGTTTCTTGAACAATTCACCATAACCAACTTGAGCACACACAAATAATTTGTGCAAACTGGAGATCATTGATGACATCCCTTGGCATAGCACATGATTTCTTAGTACAAAATTTTGAGCTAGAGCTCATTTGTGTTCTGTGTGAGAGCTTACCCCAACAAGAAAGAAACTTCTTTATAATCAACCAATGCTTGAATCATTTGACCCTTTCTATTATAGATAGATGATAGATGATTGTATCACCTACTTGTAACAATTGTTCCCATAATTGGATCCTCCATAAGACTAGGACCATGATTTATTCACTCATCTTTAGGCATCTCATATATCACTTGTAATTGCTTTGTAAAAGTGTTTGAATGTGTCTTCCATTTGATCCAAAACTTTGGCTCTAATACTAAGTGTTATGACATTGCTTTGGGGAAGCACCATTTGACACCATCCAAGAGTCCCGAAGATACTAAAGGTGGATTCCAAAGTGAACTAAAGGTGGACTATGCCTTGATGTGCTTAAGAACCTAGAAGCACAACATAATTACACAATACATATATTACTTGTTAGTCCATGGGTTAGGAGCATTGCAAGGATGCTTTTATAATCATATAGGCAAGGAACCAACACAACACACTACACTCATAGGAAGTGCTAGTAACCATATAGAGAAAATTTTCTTTAAGAGAGCTAAGGTGCATTTTTAGCCCTAAGCCCCATTATGAAGAGAAAGGCAATGATTCAAGCTAGGGAGCTTACATATCCTTGTGATGTAGTTCACAAGGAATTAAAGCCATATAGGTATAAAATTCTAGTTAAATTATATATCTTGGAGTGTACCTATATTATAATTATTTTGGGATTCTAATACCCATGTAGTTCTTTTGGTAATGGTTAAAATAATATGAGACCCCTAAGAATATCCACATTCACTTGATCTTGTTTTAATGGAAAACAACCATAGATTATCAACAAGGTATGTTTTCCAACCTGAGAAAACTGGTTGATGAATGTCTTGACTATGAGTACACCCCTAAGTGCACAGCTTGGAGTGCACAGCTTGGATGAGTAATTGAACAAATGCCTATTTTTTTTCAACATCAAAATTTACGGAAAAACAAGGGCTTATTTTCGTTTTTACGGAAACAAAGGAACCCTAGGGTTTGTGTTGGGTGGCCTGTAATGCAGTCGTGCGGCACTAGGGTTTTGGGTTTTGGTTGCTGCGTTTTGTTGCGTGGCCACCGATAACGAGTGATAGCACAACAGAGCAGAGCAGAGCAGAGTAAAGGAGACGTGAAAATGGTGCAGAGACTGACTTATCGCAAACGTCACAGTTATGCTACCAAGTCTAACCAAAGGAGAATTGTCAAGACGCCAGGCAAGTGCTCCAAACAGCTCTCTCTGTAAAACAAGTTTCTTGCTTCCTTGCTTTCGGAAAAAATGTTGGTGATCATTCTGGTGGTGGAGTTGGAAAAATTTTGCCAAGAAATTTACAACGTTGATTTCAAATCAGTCTTAACATTTTCCCCCTATAGTGAGATGATTTGCGTCTGTTGCATAGGTTTAAGCTTTTATTTTTCATGTTTTATTCCTTTCTTTAGGACTTACTTGAGATCCGATCTATGGATTGTGGCGAACTTTCTAACATCTCTGCCGTGTTAGATTTTGCTGGTCATGCGTTGCTTTCATTTCTTGTTTTTTGAAAAGTGCATATTCCGGACAAATTAAAGTTCTTGTTGCCGCAGGCGGCTCGTTCAAGTAAAGAAAAGGGGACTGTTTTAAGGCCCCTCTGTTCCGTTGTTTTTTCCCTTTTTAATTCCCGATTTTTAGCAAGAAATATTATCTTTTTCCACCGGTATTCACATTTTGGTCAGGTTGGCCTAAGCTTGCTATAATTTCTATGCTTCACAACTGTTTCTTTCCATGAGCCCTTGCCAACTTCACTGAAACGTTCTCTCCGCCAGTGCATACATTTTTGAGAGCTAACACTGTTGTTTGATTTTTATAAATATATGTATTACAGGGGGGAAGTTAGTATTTCAGACAGCAAAGAAAAGGGCAAGCGGTCCCAAATGTCCTGTTACGGGAAAAAGGATCCACGGGGTAAGCTTGTGTCAACTACTGTAACATAGTTTTCCTACATTCATATAGTCGGTTAATCGATGCCATTTATGATATTTGTTAGCAAAGTTAAGTTGACTGTAAATCATACCACATGTAATGTTTTTTAATAGCATTAGCCATAAATGTTATATTTACAGATAATGTAAATCAGTTTCCTGCTATTCCTGCATTTGAGAGCACATTAGACATAGATGGGACTTATAGTGATTGATTTGTTTCAAATGTTACAAAGAACATTTAGTAATTTTCTTAATGATATATTCAAAACTCACAGCAGGTATATTTCTGCGGTCCAAATTCCTATGGGTCTATGGACATGATAAAATTTTAATTTCAATTTCAGTTTTAATAACAAGATTCTTTATTTGTAATGTTTATTTGGAAACCAATTACTTTAACTTTTCCCAGATTCCTCATTTAAGGACGGCAGAGTATTCCAGATCCAGGCTTAAGAGGAGCCGCAGAACTGTAAACAGACCCTATGGAGGAGTCCTTTCTGGCACTGCTGTTCGTGAGCGGTAAATATCTACATTTCACAAGCTATATTAAGTCTTGCAATTTTTTGGGGGGTTTTATGCTTCATAGTTTTTGTTACATTGTCATGTTATTGTTTATCAGAATATTGTTATTCGTACTGCAAATTTTTATGGTCTCTGTGTACTGGAGGTGATTATGTCTTTGTTCATTTAGAATTGTATATAATACATCTTTGAACAGTGTTAATATGTTTCAGACAACTTGCATCAGTTATATCACATACTATGGAATTTGGATACTAAATCTATCTTCCTGTTATTGTTTTTTTATGGTTGGTAAAATCAGGTATTAATAGAATCCACAATATCTACCTGAGAATAAAATTTGGAAATAATCAGGCGTATTATACTTATGGCTTATGTTCTGCATATTAGCAGGATGTACTATTTATCATATAATCATGTGATAAAATACTTGCACCAAGCTAGATTAGTGGAAGTGTGGAGAGTAATGGATAACATTTACATATAAATTCGATATTTCTAAAACATAAACCAATTCATTGACTGTGTTAGATACTCCTTTTATATTCTTGATGAAATTATGGGTAAACTCTTTTCTGTATACTTTTGAATCGCAGGGAGAGGATCATTACCTTAAATAGTTGCTTCACATATGGTACTATGTTTATGCAACTAGTCACGTCAGACCCTTGTAGTATAGTTTCATGTATTATACATGTTAAGTTTTTTGATTAAATATGCATTATTAGGCTAAGATGATACACTGTTATGTTCTGCTTAAGTTCAAAGAAAGTATCATGTTGGCTATATATCCTGTGCTTATAGTCATCTGGTTTTGATTCTAACAGACACCGTTACTTAATATCTACATAATGTTTGCCAAGTACTACCATTGCATAACACAGAGACAGTTACATTTTATTCTCTACCTGCATAATCTAAGCTGTGCCTCTCACTGATTTGGATTGAATCCAACTTACATATGATACATGCCTTTGTGAATTAATTATGTATTCCTTTTCTTGGTTTATGTACCCTATCATCATCATCATCATCATCCTAGCCTTGACCCAACAAAATGGGGTCAGCTACATAGAGTTCTCTTTTTCCATTTGCCTCTATTAAGAACTAGATCCTTATCTATTTGCAATTTCTTTTGTTTTCTGTTGCTTGTTTAAAAGAGGAAACACCATAAGTAGACAGACAACATTCTATTCCCATTGCATGTTTGTAGGATTTCTTTTATATCTATTCTGCTTAAAATGTAGAAGCCCATGTTGATCATTCAAAATAAGCAATTGAAGATTGTGAATTTGATTATGTTTAAGAAATAAAATAATTTGGATTAATTATGTGAATTAACATGAACGTGAAATTAGGATGCCACCACATGAAATTGTGATGGTTTATAGAAACTCTTAAAACCTGAGAATGCATGTGATATTTAACATGTTTGAAGCAGTTTGTCATAGTGCAACATATTTCTAGTTGTCAAATAGCAAAAAAGTTTTTATTTTTGAATAGATAAAAAAGAAGATTTTGTTATTAAAAGATTTGGATTTTATAATACAATCTAAGATTTCTTGGGATCTTAGAGATCAATCAAAAATCATTATATAAAATAGCTTTTTATTAGCTTCTGATAATTTTTAGTGTTTGTTATCTCATTGACTAGTTTTTACTGGTAGTAGGTTTTTTAATTTTTATTATCTATGAAGGTGATTATTTGCATTAACTAACAAAAATTTTGCATTATACTTGCGACAATAACGACATTCAGGAAAGATTTATGAAAGCACACATTTTTTTTCAGATTAAAATGGTCTGTGGTTACCGAATGTTTATTATTAAAATTTGGTATCCAACGTTATTTATTCTTTTGCAAATTTGTTATTTTTTTGATTTAGTCATTTTCCTTGGTCATATGTGACTCAAGCATTATACAGTTGATATAATTTAGCTGCAGTCTGGTTCTGCTAATTGACATGCATTCCTACTGTTATACTTGAATGTGCAGAATTATCCGGGCATTTTTGGTAGAGGAACAGAAAATTGTCAAGAAGGTTCTGAAGATTCAACGTCAGAAGGAAAAGCTGGCTGCTAAGAGCTAGAATTATACTAGTTGACATTGCATGGGAGACTTTAAGAAAATTCGCACGTTGTAACAAGGAGGAAAAAGAATTTATCATGTCGTTATTTATTTTTGGTGATTTTAGTATTAAACATGATACATTAAGCTTTGGAAAACATCCATTAGATAAACTAGAACGAAAGATTGAATTTTTTGTTTAAATGCTACCATGGTAACTATTTTAATTATAGTGAAGCTTTTATTTTCCATCTAGTGAGGTTGTCCGCAACTTGACAACAATATTCTTGGAGCCTTTGTAATAATGGTGAATTGAATATCATTAGTAACATAGTGCGTATTTGATCATGTTTTGTAACAAAATAATGATCATCGTTTGCCCTTTGTACAAAAATAACTTGGTTTGATTTTCTTCATAGAGGGGTATTACATTTGTGATCTCTTGGTAAGGATAGAAATATTCTCTAATATTTATTGATGATCTTATCAAAATTTTCAGGGTATATTTTTTTCATGATAAATTGATACTTTAAAATTCTTTCAGCATTTTGTAGCGATGATCAAAAGCTATTGTTCCACTTGGATTAAAACACCACATTTTGATTTAGGATGAGAGAATGCATGATATGATTTTGAAACTTTATGCAAGAGCAAAGGTAGTATCCATCATTTGGAGTGATATTGATGTGCTTGTGAGCTTGTTTCTCAAGTTAGAAGATATGGGCTCAAGCTTAGGTAATACCATTTGAAGAGGTTAGTTTTTGATCATCTACTAATCATCTTAGGATTTTGATTGGTAAGATAGGCATTATGATTCAAGGTGATGATTCTTCTTTTGATGGAATGAAAATATCTTTTAGGAACCCTGGTGTCATACTAATAATTGATGGAGCTTCAAAGAGGAAACACAACACATCGGTAAAAAATCACATAAGAATTGTTACTTGTTTAATGTTCTGAAAATTTCTTATTTGAAGTAGCAAGTATTTTTGTTTATTTGAGCCATATTTTTATTTACTTGAGCTTGAGAGTAGCCTTATATTCTTGACTCTTTCAAGACATGCTTTGATTGTTTGGGAACTCTTTCAAGACATTTTGGCTTTAGATCAAAAGGGTTCTAATTTGCTATGACATGGCTTTGTGAGTTGCTTAACACAATTACCTCCTCTTCATTAAGATCCTTTAGGCTGGTCATAACTACCTCCATTATCATCATTCTTCTAACCTTGTCCCAACAAAATGGTGTTAACTACATAAGTTTTTCTTGCCATTTGCCCCTATGAAGAGTTAGATCTTTGTTTAATAGTAAGCCATTGTCCATTTTCTTGTGATTGTTGTGCACTTCATTTGGAGAATGCCCTAGCATCTTCAAGTCTTAAAAGGAACTCATCCATGAGATTTGGTAAGGTTTTACTGTTGGTTGCCAATGTGATGCTAACCCTTTTCCTTTTGTATCCAAGCTTGGGATTGGCATTGGTGGAGTTCACAACTACTCAAATTTACCTCCTTTTGTATCTGAGCTTGGGATTAGCATTGGTGGAGTTCACAACTACGGCGTTAAATTTAGTAAAACCCTAGAGGTCATTGTGGGTCTCTTCAATTACTTTGGTGAGGGTCTAGATCTATGGGACAATAGTTTAAAAATTCCTTTTGGGAGATTTTTTTCATACTCTAGTATGGAAATAAACATTTGACATGAGGTTTCTACTAAGGCTCTTACTAATAATTTGACACTTTAATTTCAAAAACAATCCATGGAAATTTTACCAAGTTAAGGTGCAAATAAAATAGTCGTTGGATAGATTGGAGAAGAGTTCGGATAGATTGAAGTAAAGGAAAAACCATGATAAACAATATTTATCCTCAAGAGAGATAGTCAGAATAACTTAGCATTACATACTAACAGTGAACCTATAACTTACCAAAAGTAAACCTATAACTTGGAGTTCTATGATCAAGAGTTAGTTATGTTTGCTTTGCTTTGTACATCTTTCCTAACATGAATGTAATAAATTATCATCTTTGCTAACATGAATGTAAGTTATGTTGGTGGATATAGCTTGAAAAACTATTACCTCTAAAATGGAGAAGTGAAGACTTGCTCTAGAATCAAAGGGTTTAAAAATAGTATAAGTAAGACAAAATATATGAAATGTAATTTTTATAAAAGCATAAACAATGGTGAAATAGAAGTGACAATTCAAGGCCAAAACATTCCTTGGTGCAAATAGTTCCATTGCCTATGATCAATCCTCCAATTAGATGGTGAAATTAATAAAGGTATAAGAAATAGAATTAAGGCAAGATTATCAAAATAGAGATAGGCTAGTGGTGTTCTATGTGATAAATTAATACCAACAAAACTAAAGGAACAATTTTATAAGACAATAGTTAGGCTTGCTATCTTATATGGTATTGAATGTTGGACACTACAAAAGAGGTGTGAACAACAAATTAGTATAGTAGAAATGTGAATGTTTAGATGGATATTGAATATTACCAGAAGAGATAAACTACATAATACAAATATTAAAGGAAAACTTGAAATAACTTCTATTTCAAATAAGCCATAATAATAACTTAGATGGTTTCGAAATATGCAAAGAAGATTAGACAATAATCCTATAAAAAAAAGGTTACTATATCATTGTTCTAGGAAAGCCACCAAGAGGAAGACCAAAGAAGACATAAGAAAAAACAATTGAAGATGATTTCAAGGAACTATAAATAAAAAAAAAAACATCTAGCTCTTCATATAGGTGAATGGTGAAAAAAAAAAAAAAAAAAAAAAACTCATGTAGCTAATCCCATTTTGTTGGGATAAGGCTAGAATGATGATGACAATGCTAAGAAGGAACAAGTATTTACAGCTAGGAAAGGAAGAGGAAGATTCACTAGAAACTACACCTAAGAATAAAATAATCAAGAAATAATAGAAAATATTCAAAGATACAACAAAGGAAAAGGATTCATGAGAGGAAGGTGAAATTCATGAGGACAAAGATATGCTTAAGCATACAATTCATTTTTTACATGCAAATTTTGCAAAAAAGAGAAGCAAGACCATAGAAGCCTACTATGCCAAAATTAGATTTGATGCACTTCAACTTCAAACAAAAATTAGGAAGAAGACACTACTTAGACATTTGTTCAAAAAGAAAACTAACATAATTCTAAAGCCTTTAATTCAAGCAGCACTATTAAAACAAATTCTTGGATTATTGATAATGATTATTTAATCATATGACACCCTATAAGTCTTATCTTCTTCAATACAAATCAAACAAGATTGATAACATCCAAATAGGTGATGGTAATCATCTCAATATAGGAGGGATTGGAAATTGCTTTGTTAAACTTTCTAACATTAAAGTTATAGTCATAATTGAAGTGCTCTATGTCCCAAACCATTTAAATCCTTTACTCTCAATGGGCAAAATGACTAGAAAGGAGATAAACATTAACTTAAAAAATGATCTATGCATCATTACCAAGCAAAATGAAGAAGAAATCATTAGAATTAAAGCCTATAACAATAGAATATATCATATTAATTTCAATCATTTTAATCTCAAAGGAAATCTCATAAACATGATTCAAAAATCCAAACAAATAATTATTCAAATAACTACCTTTGAAAATAAATTAGAAGAAGACACTCATCAAATCAAGTCTAAATGTCAAGGTCACACAACTAACAAGGAAGAAGCCAAAATTTAACATAAAAGATTGGGATTCATATCTTACAACAATCTAGAGAAAATAACAAAGCTAAAAAAGGCTATTGAACTTCAAAGCAATAAAAATTCCTAATAAAAAATGTCAAATTTACATTCAAGAGAAACGAACCAATAGTCCTCACACCATGCATATGTAAAGAAAATCCAAATTCCTTGAACTTCTCCATATGTATCTCATTGGACCAATGCCAATCACTTCAAGGGGAGGGGAAACCTACACTCCTATCATGGTAGATGACCATTCTAGCTATACTTGGGCTTACAATATGAAAACTAAGGTTGAAACAATAAGCAAATTTAAAGATTTCTATATTATCATGAAGAATACATTGAGCTTTTTCTTTTCCAAAGCCATGAAATTAAATAGAGGGGGAGAATGTACTAACAAAGACTTTAAATATTTCTGCACAAACCAAGGCATTTTTCATTAAACTACATGTGGGTGTAGTCCACAATTAAATGATACTGTAGAAAGAAAAAATAGAACTTTATAATACATGATGAGATGCTTGCTAAAAAAAATGCCTAAATTCTTGACAACTTTGGGAGCATGGCCATGAATGTAGCAACCTACATCACTAATATAATCAACAATAAGGAAAAGTCTCCCTATGAACTCTTCTATAACAAGCTTCCAAACGTTAATCACGTGAACTTTTGGATGTCATTGTTATATCAAAACACCATAACAATTCATAGAAAAATTGGACAACAAAGTAAAAAAATGCATCTTTCTAGGTTATGACACCAAGATAAGGAGATACACATGCTATGATCCTATAGAGCACAAATGGTACTCATCCAAAGATGCTATTTTCATAGAAGAAAAATTTGGAATAAAGGAATTTCAACCTCATAATAAAAAATCAAAGGTTCAAAACTATCCCAAACTATGGGTGCAAGGAGACAACCTCAAGAGTAACTGTTAGACAATAATTTCAAAAGAAGAATAACTAGATCAAATGCCATTACCAATATAGCATACTTAGCCCTCTCTCTTGAACAAAAAAGAATTAAAGAAGTCCTAAAGATTAAAACATGGAAAGAAGCTATGAAAAGAGAATATGAAGCCATCATGAAGAACAAGAAATGGGATTAGTTGATAAACTAAAAGGAAAAATGGTGGTTGATTACAAATGATTGTAAAAAACCAAATTTAATGGAAAAGGAGAATTTAAAAAACATAAAGAAAGACTAGTGGCAAGAAGCTTCAAACAAAAGAAGCACACTTGACAATGACAATGTGGACATTTTTCCTCTAGCAGCAAGATTTAAAACTATTAAGATCATTCTTTCCATTGATGTTCATCACAATCTTAAACTCCATTAAATAGATGTAAACTCAACTTTCCTAAATGACAACATTAATGAAGAAATATATGTCTACCAACTAGAAGTATGCACCATCAAAGGAAAGGAAGGAAAAAATATGCAAATTAAAGAAAGCCCTATATGATCTAAAATTAGCCCCTAGAGCTTGGTTTCATAGGATCAATGACTACTTGCTAAAGAAATGATGCTCATATTGCATGTTTGAACCAACCTTTTACTAAAATCATGATAACAAAGATTCATCATAATCTTATTTTATGTGGATGACCTTGTATTTATATTCATAAATAATAATTTGATAGAAGACTTTGAGGAAAACATAACGAATGAATTTGAAATGAAAGACTTAGAAGAATTGAGATCCTTTCTTGAAATATAAGTTGATCAAGATAAGAAGGAAATCACAGTTTATCAAACTAAATGTGCTACCTCCATCCTAGAAAAATACAAAACTAGCAAAGAAAAAAATATCAATTCTCTACTCCCTCATAATTTAAAAGTAGAAAACAAGGATAACAAAGCTCTAGTAGATGCTACATCATATATAAGCATGATTGGATCAGTCATATTTCTATGTCACATAAGGCTAGACCTAGAATTTGCCACTTCTTCTTATCAAGATATATGCCAAAGCCTAGATAGTCAATTTAATCTCTCATCCATGCACTAAGATATATGAAAAGCACTTTAAACCATGGACTTATATACTTAGACGTTGATTGGGAAGGAGAACACAATGATAGAAAGTCTACATCAAGAGCAATAATATTTCATAGGAAGATTGCAATATATTGAAAATCTTGGAAACAAACATCAATTCACCTTTCAATTGGTGAAGTAAAATTTATTGCCATGAAAAAATGTACTTAACACATTCTTTGGCTAAAAACCTTACAACTCATCTTGGATTCCATGTAGACCTTCCCATCAATCTTTATTATGACAATACCTCAATCATCAAACTTTTAGATAAACATGCCCTACATAAAAAGCTAAACCATTTTGATATTAAATGTTACTTTATCAAGTAAGAAGTAAAGGAAGGAAATATCAAACCAATGCATGTGGATTCTCACAAAAAAATTGATAAATTTATTCACCAAACCTCTTCTTCATTATAGGGATGAGCATCTTTGCAACAATATGGACACCAAGAAAGCAACAATAGAAGAAGAAGTAAGTAGTGTATGTTAAATGAGGGATTGTTAGTATTAGTGCACAGTGTTACTTAATTTCTAGCATTAAGAAAAATATTTAAAGTCAAATGTATTTTATTTTTCTACGAGTTGATGGATAGATGTATATTATTTTTAGCCCCAATTCATCTTTATTTTTTATCTTTTATTTTAGCCCTAATGACTTTTTAATGCTGCTAAATAGGATCCCAATCTTTAGCTTTAAATTCCAAGGCTATACATGGATGTAATGATTATATTTTTTTAAATAAAGTATTGGTTATTAATTTCTTCCAAGTATTCCCTTATTATTACAATTGTTCATATTCCATAAAGCATTTGTTTCTCATCAACAACAATATCAATTATTATCAAACTAGTTTTATTTAACAGTTTCTTAATTCAAGTTAACATTGTTGATATCAATCATTAATATTATAAGTAATTTCAATTGATTCCATTTCAGATTAAGATATGCATTTTCACTTTGAAAATTTTGTCCTAACAAAGATCAAAAGTCATAATATTTTTCTTCCTTCAATCTCTATCAAAATTCAAAGTTAATTTGTTATTGCTACCACCTTAGTTTCATCTATATCTCTAGGTGACATAAACAATCCAATTTTCTTTCAAATTCAAGTTAAAAATCTATAGAAATTAGGATCTTTTGGTATACCATGACCTTACCATGACTTGTGCTATTAACCATCACTTGTGGTAAATTTATTTAGTTTCTTCTATCAACCATGACTTCATCTTTACTCATGGTTCATCTAGAAAATGAGGTAAAAACACCACAACTTATGGAATCCTTAGAATTTTATACATTTCTATTTTTTGAAAAACCATGAATCATGATAAATTAAAAAAAAATTTCATTTTTTGATAAAAAATTTTCAAGAATTTCAATTTTCTACTAAAGATTAAACCTTTCACAAACAATTGTAGTGTTGAGTGCTTGCATGATAGTGTTTGGAGGAGTGGCAATCTAGGAATTCATGTGGGTGAGAAGGGTCATGTTTGCTTTCAGATGATGGAGCATGCTTGTGGATTGATGGTTGAGAAAAGGTAGAAGGAAATGAGACAATGGGGATTGCATTAGATGTAATGAGGTTAGAGGATGCATGGAAGGGATATGATTGGTACATTGGAGAGAGGGTGGGAAAGCATAAGATGACTTAAGGTTATTTAGGATGTCAATGGGGAGTGATTTTTAGTGTTGCAGTTATGAGAGCTAGATTAGTTGTGTGTGTGAGGTTGATGACTTGACTAGGTGTGGGTGGAGCTACTATAGGTGGAGTCTTTGTCATACATAGAATGAGGGATGGGTAAGTTCTTGGAGAGGAAGTGCAACCATGAAGTAGCATTAAATAGACTAATCTTCATGGGAAGGGGGCCCAACAATTATTACTATTGAGATGAGATGGGAATAGAAGACAAGGTCATGCTAGAACCTACATTCATGGTTGGTTCTACATGGGAGATGATTGACAACCTTTTTGTATATCTTTTGGAGTAACCTAGACTTATACTTTTTTGCCTATCATCTAGTCATGTTGTTTGACTTGGACTTGGTAGAGATAACCAATAGCTTATCCATGTGATGGAATGTGAGTGTTCTATCTTCCTTGGAAATGTTAAATTGAAGAATGCCCTATTCCCTTACTAGTAGGATGCCTTATTATCCATAGATCATAATGAATCAAAGTACGTGCAAGTGATGGTTTAATTAATTGTGTCGATAAAGAATGATAACATGTTAAGAAGATGATTGTTTCTCAAGCTTCAATGTATCTAAAAGTAACTTCTAGTGAGCTAATTAGAGGATTTTTAGAATAGGTACCCATAGATAGCATAAGTGGATGATTTCTAGGGTTCTTGTAAGTTGTCAAGCTTGCAGCCATCCTTATGAAACTTTGAATGGGAATCTCTATCAAAGAAATCATTGATGGCCTTAGAGCTAGTGGACATGCCCTAGAGAATAGCCTTCCTATCTAGTGGTAAGCTTGTGACTTGGGAAATATCCTTAGCCTTGGGCAAAACCCTCATCTTGTTGGCAAGAAATATGATATTATTCCTCATTTTAATGATAGCAAAGGCAAGGCCTAGAAACAACAAGGTAAATAGACTAAAGAAGCACTACCACTTGCAGTGATAGAAGATGTTCCAGGAAATGGAGGAGCAAATATCATACATTTTAGATGGTTCTTGGAAAATACTTTATTGATCCATGCAGATGTCATGATGAAGATCACTATAGAGAAACTTGCTCTAGTGCAGAAAAAACAAAGAATTTGTAGAGTGAGATGTGAGACCAAGGGATGGATAACATGATTAAAAATAATATTCATGCTCTTCATATCTTGCACATTTTTCTTTGCAAGATGCTTCCGATCATACTAGAATGTCATTAGTTGCAACTGATTTTTTTAAGAATTAGAGATAATACATAACATAACTATTAATGACTAATTAAGATGTAGCAGGTAACAAATTATTTTAGGGAAAAATATCTAGTTGTAGAAATAAATAAATAAAATTAATTTTAAGAATATAACAACTATAAAAAAATAGCTAGTTGTAGGAAAGAATGCATAGCATTATAGTTAACACTTAATTGAGATATAGTGATTATTTTTGGGAAAAAAGATTTTAGTCTTGTCTAGTGGATTCAAACTTCTAACCAAAGTGATGAGTGGCGAGGTACCCCTACACTTAACCATACGAATATGAGCGTTTCATGCGTGATCCGGTCGAACTCCGTAGACAGACTAGTTGTGGTATCTAGACAGTTATCCTTAGGTCGCAGTTCACTGTCTTCCCATCTGGACTAGTGTTAACTTTGTCACGTATGGTTTAGTCTAGAATGAGGTGTATGATGTGTTCCTATGCTATCGCTACTCCTGGGTGTAATGGAAATTGATATTAACTAAGCTAATAGAGAGAGGGTGAGAGAGAATCTAAGCTAGCCTAAGTGCGATGAGCATCCGTTCCTCGATCATCCATACACATCTTGGACTTTGTGCATGACTACCACTGGGATTACCAAGCGTAGATCCTAGGTACACTACTGGGTTACCAAGTAGTCACACTTAAATGCTTGTAATCAAGTCGTACTCATTCTGTGTTTAATAGGAGTTTAGGATGAAGAGATATTAACTAAGAAAGCAGTAAATAAAAATTAAATAAATAATTAAGCTAAGTGAGTGTTGCAATGATTAAGTAATCTTGATCTTTATTTCTGGTCATGTGCGTGTCCAAGTACGTCACACTCGAATAAGGATGCTATACAATTACAATCACCACATTGCAGGCATACATTGGGAGGAAAAGTGTTGAGAGAAAAACAAGAACTAAAATCAAAACTTAACTCTACGGACTAACTCCTAGAACAAGGAAAGCTGCCTCTTATTTATAGAAATTGAGGCAGGTTGCAATATCGCGGCTGCTGCGATATCACGGCTATGATATCACGGCTGAAATATCACAACCAGCAAATTCATGACTCATCATACCCCCACAACTAAATGAAAACTTGTCCTTGAGTTAAAGTGAGAACAAGCTCCATTGATTACACAGTGGATAGGTATGGGATTATTGATTGACTAGAATGGATTCATGCCATAGTGTGGAGTCAGAAAAAAATTGAGACACAACACAAAAGAAAATCCTATGATTATAAAATTGGATGTAACTCATGTAGTTCCTAGTGGCGGTGGCTCCTCCATAGGTGTCTTTCGCCTTTCTTGCGCTCTAGGTCTTGGCATGTGATGGCATTGAAGTTTGGCCTAGAGTTTCTCCTCTTGTAAGGCCTTGAGTGCCTTAGCGTGTGTGTAAGTTTGTGCTTGTGCCATAGAGGCATCCCATTCAGCCTTCTCTTTTCTTCTGCCACCCTTTTATTCTCTGTCAACAGTTTATTAAGTTGCTCAGTTTTGAAAGTGTCTATCTAGTTTTGAGAAACCTTTGGCCCTGTATTCGGAAGGTTTAATACTTTCGAAATGGCTTAAACAGAGAAATCAACAGTCACACCACAATTGTTAACTGTGGTGCCTCCTTCTTTATTGTGCCAAAATTGGTACATTTTCCCTAAGTACCAGGCCCCGCTTTCAGAGAGGGTAGGCCATAATGGGGACCCTTTGAGGTGATCCCTAATGGCCTCTAGAGAAAATTCTACGAAAGGTCCAAAGTTTAATTCCATGATCACTACAGTGAATATGGACCTTTCATGGATGGTCTGAACACAATCCTAGGGCAACGTGAGATATCGTCCCTATTCAGATACTGCAGCAGCTCCTCCTTCCACTTGCCTTGATTGTACAGTAGTAGCAGGGTCTTCTTGGTGGATACTAAATAATTTTTCCTCCTGCTCTGCATGTTGTTCAGTAAGAACTTGTCCTTCACCTCTCCTAGGTCATTTGATCACACCTTAAGCAGGACCTTCCTATTATCCGCATTTTAGGACCATCTGCAATCACACGGGGCCAATCGTTAGTAAGGTTGTTACCAAAGTTAGGTTATACCTTACTGCTTGCCTTAATAGATTTACTTTATTTCCGTGTGATGTTAATTATTGAAAGAACATGTCCCTGAAAGATTATAATGTTGAGTTTTCTTTGCTTAGGTGGTTTCCAAATTTAATTTTTTGGTATAGCTAAGGGGATGAAATTGTTTTTGACACATTTTATTCTTAATTTTACAACTAATTATCCTTAAATATGTCCTTTGGGAAATGATGAGTTTCAAAAAATTTATGCACTGTTCAACATGTTTCCCTCCCCCACGACTAAGTTGAACACTCTAGATTTAAGTAGGTTCAAACGGAATGAAAATTGGAGTACCAACGAGCGAGTTATGGATATGAAAGCAAGGGATGTGCAATCACGAGTCGTAGAGAGGAATTTGAAAAACTTCCCCTACATGAACAGTTGCAAATGATGTTGATTAGCACAGGGGGGTCACGTATATATATTTTCATTGAACTTAGGGCACTTAGAGAATGTACCGAATTTTTAATATTTCTTTGAAATTAAACGATGTAAACTAAGGACATCTAGACGATTGTTAAAGGGTTCCACGGTAATTCAACTAATTTTTAATATTTCTTTGAAATTATGGTGTGGAATTTATCAATAAGGACCTCGGATCATAGAGAAAAAGGCTATGTGATGGTTCATAGGAATGTTGAATTAGAGGGATAGTAATAAGGGAAAGAAAATTGTTGGCAATATGCTAAGGGTAACAGATGATGTGTAGAAGATGGGTCATGAGTGCAAATTACAAAGATTATGCAAGTGGGTCCTCCCCAAGCAGGTTCCAACCTATAATGCCCTTGCATAACCACACTTAAAAGTGTCCGTGGGCACTTGAAGGGTTAAATGTAATTCGCACTGGTTCCACAAAACACACACATGTAAATATCACTGAGATGAGGTAAGAATTCTACGCTATATGAGACATGAGCTACAATTATATGGATAACAAGATGAGATGGGGTATAGAAGGGATTGTAGAGATTTGGACATGAGGTAACTGACCCAGGGCACAATGAATCCTGCATGTAACGCATGATTAAGGTGTCATTAACTCGTCCTTCCAACATCACGACCAAGTCCATTCCTCTGATCAGTGACACCGCATTGTTTCATCCCTTGATGAGAAACTATGAGAGTACCAGAACAACAAGGCATAAGATCACTTGGAATTTTGTTCAAGGGAGGAGTGATTTTTATTTTGTGGCACTTCCTTTATTTTCTTCTTCTTCTTTTTTTTGATTGCTGAATCCAGAGAAGCCACCAACCTTCAAGCATGGATGCATGTCCTTCCAATGGGACCCCCTAGAACAACATTGGATTTTTAAGTGCCTTTTGGTTACTCTTACTCCCATTTATTATTAGATCTACAAGGATCTTAGTACAACCACGTTGCATGACAACTCCCACAGACGTCACTAAAGAGAATCCGCAAGTCCCCTTGATGTCACACCCTAATCATTCCCTCTTGGTCCATCCTTCTTCATTCTAGGTACAATGAACACAAAATTAATTTTAAGTTTTAAAAATGTCAAGAAGATCACTGTACCCTCGATCAGAACCTCTTATTTGTAGAATGGATGAGTGGGTGTAATGGGCTCACTATCCACATAATTGATCACTTGAGACTTGATAACATAGAACACACCTCAACCAACAAGCTACATGAGTGTTTTATTCATAGATGAGATTACTTACAAAAATGTAAAAAGATAAAAAGACAAAATGATAAAATAAGAAATTGAAAATTGAAAAACGGGAAAACAAAAAGTTGTAAAATTAAAGAAAATAAAAAATGGTTATTAATCCTGCTTGTTACTAGAATGGGAGATATCCCCCATAACCAAACGGTTGAGGATGATAAGGATTAATAAATGGAAGATGAGGATCCTTGCATGTTGGAAATATTGGGACTTGGTCATACTTACCCCATTGGGGTTCACACACTTGATTATAGTAAGCATAGTGGGGCAATTTATAAGATGTGGTTCCCTGGTAAGGAGTTGATCCACTATGATATCTGTGACTGTAAGATGGTATGCAAGGATTGGGATGTTGCCTTCCATGCTTGTGTTCATTGGGCCGTATGATTGTTGGAGTGTTAATTGGTGGCCTTGATGAAGTAACATGACGTGTTGGGTTTGAAGATAAGGGTGCACCACAGGGTTGGACTTGTGCTAAGTTGGAGGATGCAGTGGCCTTGGAATTGTGTTGTCCCTTCCTAGGGTCATTTCTAAAGAAGGGACGCCTTCAATGTTGCTGAGGTATCTCACTGCTGTTGGCAATAGTAGCACAAGTAACGTTTGGGGGTTGTTGCTGTGGTGCAGACACCTTAGGAACAATTGGTGATGATGTAAAAGGAGGGAAAGGATGAGAATGTTAAAAATTAGGAGAAGTGTAAGGTGCACAAGGTGGTGGTTGTGTTGAGGACATGGGCGGATAATATTGAGGAGAATGATAATGTGGTAAGATAGAGTATGTTGGCCGAGTTGGAGAAATAGGATATTGGACTAGATAAGCATTTGGATTCAGATGATATGAAGGGTGTCTCTAGTTTAGGGATGGCTTCCCCCATGACTGGGATTGTTGCCACTGTGATCGAACATAGTATCTCTGTACAAACTCAAGATGTAACATGCTTCCCAAATGCTCATATAAATGTAACAACATTAGGCATTGGCCCTTGGGGTGATCGTATAGGCAAATGTTGCATTCATACTTGTGATTGGCAGTTGAGCTCTTATTTTCCTTATCCCTTCTTTCTGATTGTCTACTGATACTTTGTCCTACTTCTTAGGTTGTCAAAACTCTATCTCCAATGATATTGATATATTCTCCACACTTTTTATGCATCCATTCTAGCCTCCTATTGATCTTTGTCTTGATTTCATCTAATGATTGTTGTACTGGCAAAGATGGTTCTTCCTCCTTGAGATAGGTTGATTTCTCCTTTTTGTGATTATGGACCTCTATTAAGTTGAGATTTTGGTCCCATTGATGTTTTTCAACACTCTCCTATCTAGCCATTTCTCCTTCTTCTTTTGCTACCCACTTAATAAGCTCTTGGAATTGATGGGTTCATAGTTTGTATAGTTGACCTTGGGCATACATCCCTAGGGTTTCTCTTGTTTCATCACAAAGCCCATCAATGATATGGTACATTAGCCTTTCTTTGGAGAACTTATGACCTAGATAGTTGTTTAATAGTGCATAATATCTTTCTAAGGCCATGTCCAAGGGTTCATGTGGTGCTTGTTTCCACTCTTGGATTTGTTTCCTCAAGGCTGACACTCTTGCGTAGGTTTGATATCTTTCGTTAAAGAGTTCTATCATTGTTGGCCAACGTCGTATTGAATTTGGTCTTAACGATCTATACCATACTTTTGCTTGGGCAATGAGTGTCATAGGAAAGAGCTTGAGTTTTTGCCAACCATTATCAATGTTTTTCCATGTATAGGCATTGTAGAAGGCTTGTAAATGTTGTTGCGGATCTAATTCATGCCTCCTGAAAAATTGAAAAAGTTGTTTAAATCGAGCCTAGGTAGCCGACTCTCTTTATGATGCCTATAGGAGATTTGAACAACCTCTTGTATTTGCATTAAGCTTGTAGTGGCCAGTAGGGGTTCATCGTCATTAGGTAAGTTATGCTTTCCTACGTTGGGATGACATTGCTTTCATTTATGTTTATAAGAAACCCCCACCTCAGGTTGTGTACTCTAATCTTCATTGTCAGATAATTTGTTGGTTCTCCAATGAATTGCCTCACTAGATGTGGCATTATCATAGTCTTGTAGAAGAGGCATGGTTGTGAAATTTTGTGTGAATTTATATGTGACTTTTTATAATTATTTCTTCTTCCTAAGAGATATATCGTTAATTCCTATATAGCGACCTTGTATGATATAACTAACCTAGATAACTAGCACTGTCCCCGGGAACGGTGCCAATGATGAGTGGCGAGGTATCCCTACACTCAACCATACGAATATGAGCATTTCACGTGCGATCTGGTCGAACTCCATAGATGGACTAGTTGTGGTATCTAGATGATTATCCTTAGGTTGCAATTCGTTGTCTTCCCATCTGAACTAGTGTTAACTTTGTCACGTATGGTTTAGTCTAGAATGAGGTGTATGATGTGTTCCTATGCTATCGCTACTTCTGGGTGTAATGGAAATTGATATTAACTAAGCTAAGAGAGAGAGAGGGTGAGAGAGAATCTAAGCTAGCCTAAGTGTGATGAGCATCCATTCCTCGATCATCCATATACATCTTGGACTTCGTGCATGACTACCACTGGGATTACCAAGTGCAGATCCTAGGTACACTACTGGGTTACCAAGTAGTTATACTTAAATGCTCGTAATCAAGTCGTACTCATTCCACGTTTAACAGGAGTTTAGGGTGAAGAGATATTAACTAAGAAATTAGTAAATAAAAATTAAATAAATAATTAAACTAAGTGAATGCTACAATGATGAAGTAATCTTGATCTTTATTTCCAGTCATGTGCGTGTCCAAATACATCACACTCGAATAAGGATGCTGTACAATTACAATCACCACACTATAGGCAAACATTAGGAGGAAAAGGGTTGAGAGAAAAAAAAGAACTAAAATCAAAAGTTAACTCTAAGAACTAACTCCTAGAACAAGGAAAGCCGCCTCTTATTTATAGGAATTCAGGTAGGCCACAATATTGCAACCGTTGCGATATCGCGGTTGCTGCGATATCACGACTGCGATATCATAGCCAGCAAATTCATGACCCATCACAAAGATTATGAAGCTAAGGCTCTTACCCTTAAGTTAACATCTCATTATTAAAATTTGATATTATGAAACATATGTCATAGCATTTTTTAATTGCATATTGATGTACAATTTGATGCTAATGAAGTATGTCATGACTAGTTAATAAATAATGTTTTTCATAGGCTAAGATATCAAGTATTGGATATTAAGGATTTGATATCTTAGCCCCAATATCAGGGCATAAGTTACGACATTGAATATACAATATTGTGGGATGTATGCCTACCTATAAATACAACACTTGGGTGCATAATTTATCTAACTCTTTTGTCAATAGAGTAGCTAAACTCTTGTAGTTTTCATTTTGTAGTTTTAGAGAATAGTCAGTGAGTGCTCATAGTGTAGATTTGAGTTAGTTGTATAGCATCTTATTCAAGTGGCAATGTACTTGGAAACATTTCATGAACAAAAATAAGATTAAGATTGATTCTTATTGATTGCAACACTTTTACTTAGATTAGATTTACTTTCCATGCAACTTACTTTATATGTACTTAGTTAATATTTACATTTCATGCAAGTTAATCAATTGGTGGAATGAGTGTGACTAGTTTTGAGCGTAAACATGTATTTACTTGGTAATCCTAGTGGCATTATTTCTTGATTCACTCAGTAGTGTAGCGCTTGGTAATCCCAATAGTCGATACGTGGGTTCAAGACGTGTACGACATTCTAAGAATAGACACTCATCGCTCGTAGGCTATTTTAGAATTTACTTTCCATTGTTAATTATATTAAATAATTAAATTTTCTATTATCATTAGGAGTAGCATAAGGCCAAAACAACATCAATAATCATATGCCTCACTTTGGACTAAACTATATGTGACAAAGCTACCACTAGTCCAAGTGGGAAGATAGTGAACTACGATCAATGTTTAACTAGCTAGATGCACAACTAGTCCCATCCATAAAATTTGATTGGATCGTGCATGAACATTTGTGATTCATATGGTTGGGCATTGGGGGCACTTGTTGCTCATCATTGGTACCGTTATCGAGGATAGTGCTAGCTATCTAAATTTTTTATGTTATACACGATCTCTGTAAAAGTGTTAATGATTTATCTTTTAGAAAATATTAATATTTTAACTCACACACATTGAAACCATGTCTTCTTCACATAGGACCAATAATGCATCATATGATGAAAACTCTCATAGGAGAAATGATAGGATCTATACTGAAGAGAATTGGAGTGAACACCCTCAAGCAAGGATTTCATATGCTCATTTTCATCCTTACTACATGTAAGGACTACATTCAACTAGTACAAATAATCCTAGAGGAGATGGAGTTAGTCCTAGATCAAGAATAGACTTAAGGCCTAGGACCTCCTCTAAACCTAGAAAAGATAGATCAAGGGACTATGGGGATGATATAGGAGCCATGGTGATTCTCCCAATTCCTCATCTTCCTCTTCCTCTTCAACATCTAGTTCTAATGAAGATGAACATAGGTATAGAGATAGAGTTCCACTATGGGATTGAGATAAAGATAGAAATCGAACCCAAGGGAAAAATCAAAGACATAAAAATGAGCATACACAAGATCATCACAATTAGATGAATAGAAATATAGATCATCACCATGACATGTTTGATGATGATGAACCCTTGTTGGATACTAGGGGCTTGACACAGATTTGGAAGGCATCAAAGGACAACCGTAGTAGATGGCTTGATATGGAAAACATTCCTAAATTTAGGGGAGGCTATAATTTTGATCCACAACATCATTTACAAGCCTTCCATGATGCCTGTGCCTTGCAAAATATAGAATGTAAGTGGAAAAAGCTTAAGCTCTTTCCTAGGACACTACTTGACAAAGTTGAAAGTTGGTATAGATCATTGGAACCAAATTTAATCCATTGATGGTTCACAATGCTGAAAATTTTCAATGAAAAATACCAAACCTATGCAAGAGTGTCCAACTTGATAAAAAAAATCCAAGGATGGATGCAAGAAAATCATGAACCCTTGGATGTAGCCTTAGATAGATACTATTCGCTATTACATAGATGTTGAGGCCATGATTTCTCTTAAAAAGAACAACTTTTCCACATCATGGATGGGCTCTACAATGAAACAAGGGAAACCCTTGAGATTTATGCCTAAGGTTGGTTATCCAAATTAAAAGCCCATCAGATACAAAGGATAATCGAGCACATGGAAAAGGAAGAAGGAGAGCTATGTAAACAAGAGAATGTAGAGGAATATAACTGGGATCAAACTCTTCAAAAGAAGGGGTTCCATATGTATGATGAAGAAAAAGAGATAACTCTTGATGAGGTCATTTCACAACAAACCTTGCCAATACAGAAGTGTATACATGAGCTTGAAGAAAGGATAGATAAGATGTTGGAATTGATGAATGACAAAGTTACAACTTATGTGAAAACCATAAAGGAGAGAGTAATGCAATAAGAATCAAGTGATCAAAACAAGAAGAGGAAAAAGAACCAAGAAACATCTAGGAACACTTATCGGTAAAAAGAAAAAATAGCTATGAAAGAAGAGTCTATAGACCCAACCACAAAAGAGGATGATGGATGTGACATCTACCTATATGACCATCCAAAGGGCTATTGCCCAATCATGTTACATTTACATGAGTATTGGCCTTTTGCTTTGAATTCCAAGTTTGTACAAAAGAAAATGCTTAGGAAATTACCTTTCTCATAAGGTAATTATAGACAATCCTACAACCAACCATACTATCCTATTGGAACTTCTTATTAGCCTCAAAACTACTATCAACTATAGTGGCAAAACCCACATTCATGGGCGAGGCTATCATCAAACCAACACTACACTTATGCCAACTGAACCCATAGGGATATTATGTTCAACAACTTGTTTCTCCAACTGGTTCTACTTTCTCTATGTAAAGTCACGACTACCACTCTCTTGAATATCATCAACTTGTAACATCTTCTAAAGGATAACCACATCACACCTCTCACCTTTATCATATCCTCAATATTCTCATACTTCCCTTCACCATATGTTACCACCAATAACACTGGAAGGTTTGACATCATAACATCAATGGAAAAATGCCACTTGTGATATGAACATACATGAACATGATAAGGCTAGTACATCTCCACCATAACATAAAAAATTTCCTTTCTTTAGGATGGTTCCCATGTGTGAGCATAAAACTGGTAGACCTACTAGCTCACTGAAACCCACAAAAGGCTAATTTGGTGTAACATCATTCCTCTTTGGAATAATGTCTCTTAATCATATGCAAAAGCTAACAACCATCACCACTCCAACACAAGATGTAAATGGTAAACCTATCACTATGGAGGGACAAAAATCTCCATGCATCACTAATAATGATAAAGGTTGTAGTTGTGGCCTAGAAGTTTGACATATTAACACAACCCCTATACCAATCCATCATTAAGTTCAGACATAGGTGTTTGAGCAAAAACTAGTCTATGTAGTAGCCACTAAACTAGATGACACCTAGTGGCTTGGAAATGAGAATATAAAATTGTTTCAAAGATGCATGGAGCCAAACCACTTATTAGCTCTTGTTCCACCTTTACGCTTAGTTGTGAGGGTGATCTCCCATCCTAAATCAAGAACTAATAAGTTTTTCTTCACCTTTTTTATTTCTCAATTTTTTTATCATTTTCCTACTTCTTCCAAAATTTCTTGATTTTTCATCTGTTTTTCATTTTTAATATTTTTATTTTCTTTATATTTTTCTCTTTTCTTGAGTCATTTTCTTTATGTTTTATGAATCACTTTTATGTTTTTGTTAAAATATTTCTAGTCATGATGTAGAAGTCAATGCTATGTGTTGCATTTTTGTGCTATGCTATTAAGATGATTGGGTAAGAAATTGTGTGAAGCAGTGAGACCACCTCATCCACCCCTCAAATTCTCTAAATAAAAAGGTCTTTTGTTATGAAAGCACTTTGGTTCTTCTTTCATGAAAATAAAATTCATCAATGATCATTGCACCTTGAAGAAAAAAGAAAAGACCAAGTGGGAATGGCAAAGGTTGTGATCTCAAGGGGACTTGTTGGGTTCTCTTCTTAACTTCCTTTGTGTGGTTTATGACTCCTTAAGGAATGTATCATCACTCCACTGTTGACCAATAAATAGGAAGCTAAAAGTCTTTGCATTGTGTAGTTCCCATCCAAAATCATAAAAATATAAAATCCAAAAAAGAAAAGAAAATAAAAGAAAAAACACTATAATGGGAATTCAAAGCACACCCCTTAGACAAAATAATGGGCTACATGCATTGGTTATGGGGTTGGAAAGACATGTTACCCATGTTTGAAGGCACCCCTCTAGATAAGGCCCTTCCTTCTTTTCTTTTCTTCTTTTTTTGGAGTGATGATTGTTCTTTGAGGTGGTTGTGGACTCATGGTGGTAGGAAGGAGGAAACACATCAATGCGAGGTCACTATTCATGGTATGGACTTGCTTTGAACTTGGACGAATAGATGTGTTGGTCATTTTAATCATACTTGACACAATAACCTATTACAAACATGGTTAAGTACCTTACATCCCTATCTCTACAATCCATTCTCATCCCATTATTCACCTCATTGCTGCATGTGATTATGAGCCCAATGGTTTTGTGTAGTATGATACAACATCCCAACCAAGGGAGTTGTGTGTTGTTGGAATAAAGACATGGTCTACATTTAACTTCTAAGATGCCCACAAACATCTATAGAAGTGTTTATGCAAGGGCATTATGGTAGGAGATTGCTTTGGGGAGGATCCACTTACATAACTTTTGTTAACCATGGCTTTGAACTAACCTTTACATCTTCCAGAACATCAATGATGGTTTCTTTGAATTTATGCATGCTTTTGGGACTACTTCTTGCTAGTTTCAATTAATTTTTCCTACTTTTCTATTTCCATATTCTTCAAATTCAAAATTTATTGGCCACCTTATGAATTAGACCTTTGGTTTTCATTGTTCGAAAACTTGTGTGCTTTCGGAGGTATGCTTATTAGTCATGGGGGCTCAAAATGTTTACTTTGAAATTTTTTTAACATCCTATTTTCGAACATTATGGTAACTGATAGTAATTGACCAAAATAGGCTAAACAACTTCATGATTTTATTTGCCTCATAGCCTTGGGCATAGTATGCTGTCATCACCTTGTGCTTAAATGCAAACTAAGGGATCTAAAAAGGGTTAATTATCAAGAAAAATGAACCAAAACTAATATTGATTCGTTGGTGACTACAAGTGATGCTAAAAGGAACATCTAAGTAAGAAAGTCTTTTGCCAAGCAATAAAGTGAAGCCAAGAGAGGGGCAATGGAGGATATGCCCATGGACAAATAGTAGCACATACAGGATAACGACTCAAACATCACTTGATTGCTTGATCCATGGGATCGTGAGAAGAAATTTTAGTCCATCAAGAATGTTCTACATAACTAGAGAAGCATCAACATAATAATCAAGGTTGGAAGTTTGACACCACTAGTAGTAACAAGAAGAATAATCTTCAACAGCTTTTTGAAGACCTCTACAAATTTTGTAATCTTCAATGTCTATCTAGTCTTTTTATCACTTTGTCATTTTATCTGCATCCACTTGAATAAAATTCTATAATGTGGCACTTAGAGTCAGTTAGTAGTTAGAGACAATCAATAATCCCATACCTTTCTAATATTTTGTAAAGAACATGTTCCTTCTTATGTTCACTTGAAGACGAGTTTTCATTTAGTCATGGGGGTATGATAAATCATGTTTTTCATAGGCTAAGATATTGGGCATCCAATGTCAAGGATCAATATCTTAGCCTTAATATCAAAGCACAAGTTACGACATCGGATATCCAATATCGTGGGATGCATGTTTGCCTATAAATACAACACTTGGGCACATGATTCATCCCATTCTTTTATCATTTGAGTAAATGAACTCTTGTATTTTTATTTTGTAGTTTTAGAGAACAATCAATGAGTGCCTACAGTGTGGATAGTTCTACATAATATCATTTGAGTGGCAATGTACCTGGACACATTCCATGAATGGCAATAAGATTGAGATTGATTCTTATTCATTGTAGCACTTTGAATTAAATTAGATTTACTTTCCATGCACTTAGTTAATATTTACATTTTATGTAAGTTAATCAATTGGTAGAATGAGGGTGACCAGTTTCGAGTGTAAACACGTATTTGCTTGGTAATCCTAGCAATGTTATTGCTTGGTTCACCTAGTGGTGTGATATTCCATGCCTAGTTTTCATGGTAATTAAATAAAAATTAGTTAAAAAAATATTAAAGATTCAAGTGAAAAATTGATAGCATCATGATATTCCAATAATAATTGAACTCATAACTCATAAGATATAAGGCAATAAGCTTATAAATAACATAAAATTTGGTATGCCCACTAAAAAAGGAGCTAGCGAGAGAAAAGATTAAACTAACTTAGATTCTCAAGAAGATTTCTAGATTACTTAATTTTTGTTAAAATAGGCTATTAAGCTAAGTGGATAAAATATTCTTGATCTTAGTTAACATTATTAAAATGAATTGTAATTTAAAAATTATTTCTAAATTTTTTATCTAATTTAAATATAATTTCTATTTTTTTTTCTAAAATTATCTGTTACACAAATAAATTCACTATTATCTATTAAATTCTTATAAGTTTTAGAGAATCTATCATTTTCTATGTGTTCTACAAGAGGTGATTTTAAAGATTTATTATATTCTATGTCTTTTAAGTTCTCTTTCAATCTAATCTAGAAAGTTCTATTTGTTTCATCAATATAACATGTATAAAATGGAAAATATTTTATAAATATTACTATTATTTAGAATATTATTTTTATCTTTAAGACTATGAAAGAAGTTGGAGATTTTATTATAGGTTGTAAAGGTTGTTATAATGCCATTTAAAAAAAAAATCAAGCAATGAAGAGTTATAACCACTTATGAGGTATAAACAAACCTTTGACCACACCATGTAGATATATGAGTGAATCATAGCATTAGAAAAACAACAAGGGAAAAAATTCATAAGCCTAGAGTAGAACAAGATGGTGGTTCATAAGATCACAAAAGATAAAGAAAGCTTTGAGTTGTAAGTATAATGAGAAGAAGAAGAAAAAGGGATTCTTGTGATGTTTATTTTCATAAAGAGGCTTCCAACTCTTTCAAATGATACTTAGGGAGAAATGTGAATCACTGATTATAAAGACTAGAGAAGATGAAGTCTTGAGTATGTTCAATGTCAAAAGAAGGATTGACACATTAAGAATCAAAATCAAAGAATGTAAGCAAAGCAAGTCCATAATAATGATTCACCAAAGAGAAGTAGCTAAGATGTGAAAGATATATTATAATTGAGTAGTAGTTTATTAGTTATTGAAGAAAAAGTAAATCAGCTTAGTAGTGAGTCATTTGAGTAGCCTAGAGTGGTCTAGCCCATGTAAAACTAAGACTATGCAAAGAATAATAAATTATCTACTTGCATCGTAAGTATACCATGAGTCCATGATACTAGAAGAGACTATAATAATATTGAAGTTGTAGTGTTTCCATAGGAAGGAGTAATAATATTGAACTACAATAAGTTCTTATGAGCTTAGTTCAACATTACAATAAGTCCAAAGAAGATGTTGCTTGATATTATAATCTCATAGATCCAGAACTAGTATTCCTAACATCCTATTTATGGTAGCTTATGATTAGTACTATTTTGAGAACAAGGTTAACATGGCTCTTTTTATTTCACATACAAGATTCATAAGCCATTAGTAACATGTCTATGACTTAGCACTATAGGTATGATTACTAATTATAGTTATGCTATATATTAGAGTTACAACTACTTCCTTGGCTTATAAATAGATCTTGGTAAATTAGAATTATCTAGACAAGACATAAAACTAAACTCTTACATGGTGTTAGAGCTAGTAAGAGTCAAAGAAGAAGTTAAAAGACTGTAATATTAATCAAAATATGACAATATTGAGCATTAACAAATAATCCGAACAAGAAAAAGACTAAGTAATTAAAAAGCTTATGAAGAATAGAAGGATAAAGGAGAAGTTGAATGAAGATATTTATGAAAGAATGGATTCAAATAACTAGGATGACTTATGAAAGAAATCTAAGAGGTTGAACAAATCTACATGAAAGAACATCCTAAAGAATTTCCATAAAAGGAACACAAAAGGAAAAAACTCAAAAGTGGTGACATTTTAGCAAGATGGCTATGATTGAGTAATAATGATAAAGCATGACGTAATTTGAAAAGGAAATGAGAAAATTAAGAGACAATAAGGAAAATACCAATTAAAGAAATAACAAGGAATAATGAAGTATTAAGTATGCAAACTAAATGTGTTGTAAAGTAAAGCTTATGATTCACATATGAAGACATCATTCTACATAATTTTCCTACTTGATGAAGCACACATCAAGAATGAAGTCAAAATAGTTTGAAGTTATATGAGAAAGCATCAATTTATACATTAGAAAAAGGAGTTCATGTAGAATCTATTCTTGAGTAGTTTTGTTTCAAATGTGGGAAGTTTGTACTACATGATTGAAAGGAAATAAAAGCAAAATAGAACAAAAGAAACCAAAGTATGATCATTTTTCAAAATGGAAATGGGATATGACAAAGAATCTTTTCTTAAAATTGGACTCAAGTTTCAAGTTTGTCTTGAAATTCTAGGTCATGAAGATCTAGAGATTTGTGTTAATCATGATTTTATTTCAAGAAAAATATTGGCATGATTCTTAGGAAAAGACATTTTAAATTTTGTCCCTATCATAAGAAGACAAGAAGAATGTTTCAAATTTAAATATTATTTGCTTCATGATGAGAAGAATCTAAATAAAGCCTACATGTCCTATTATATGTTGACATGCTAGGAATTTGATCCTACAAAATGTAAGAAATGGACTTGAATCTACTATAATAAGAAACTGCTAACTTAACATAATCAAAATGTGATATGATGTGATCATTCAAAATTTCTTTTAAAAATTGGATGTTTTTTTTTAGGTAAGATAACTCAAGGCTGGTTGGCAGCGTAACCCCTAACCACATGGCAGGGTATATGTGACCTATGAATGAAAAAGGTCTTACCACAAGGTTTCTTCATTGCTACTACACTTGGAAGTGAAAGTAAGAATTGAATCCAAAATCTTCCAATCAAGAGATGAGTGTCCTGACCACTTGCCCTACACCCCTAGGTGTAAAACTTAGATGTTAAAACCTAATACTTAATTCTTGGAGAATTTGATGGTAGCATCATCCAAATTTCATTTTCTACATGTTACAATTTTTAAGGAAACCTTGAGAATATAAAAAGTCCATCCTCAAATATTTTTCAATATTTAGAACAATGCCACAAATAAGAAAGAGGAAATCCTAACCAATCAAGTATTGTAAAAGAAGAATTAAAATCAATCATGTTTTCAAATTTATAAGTGAAGGGGAGAAAAGAATATATCAAAGAGAGAATTATTCAAATAGAATCAAGAAATTGAATCAATCATGAATTTGTAGACATGAAATAATAAGTTAAAACACTAAAACTTAAATGAAAGCATTAAAATATAGTCTCTAATCAAGATGTAATCATGACTTTCATAACATAAGAAGAAAAATAAGTTATGAAAGGTTACGATGATCCATGAAGAATCATAACAACTTGTGAGGTATAAAGAAATCTTTGACTACACATTATAAAAAAATTAATGAATCATAGCATTGGAACAACAAGAAGGAAAAGTATTCATAAGCCTAGAGTAGAATAGGATGGTGGCTTGTAAGATCAAAAAAGAGGAAAAAAGGTTCTAATTCATAAGTATAATAATAAGAGGATGAAAAAGAGACACTCATAATGTTGTTCCAAATGATACATGAAAAGAAATGTAAGCCTTGGATAGTTGATGAGACGCGATATGCACAAGCCACGATATCGCGTACGTGATATCGTGGTCCGTCGCCAAATCTATAAATAAGAGGTGGCACTCCCCTCATTTGACATCCTAGGCTAGAAGTAGCGAAGCTCTGGCGGATTGATCACCCCAAAGATAGAATATTTTCCATGTGCCCACAGTAGGAGTCCCCCAAGTGAACGGTTCTTTATTCGAGCAGCTTTGTACCTAAACGCAAGTTGTGTACGAAAATAAAGACGAGCTTTGTGGATAAATCTTGTAGTACATGGATAGGTTTATTTAATGTTATTTATTGCTTTCCTAGTAATGCGGCATGAGTACGACTTGGTTACGAGCATTGACAAATGTGTACGGCTAGCCAAGGAATTGGCTAATCATCACAATTAGATTCTCTCACTTGTACCTCCTAGAACGTGGGACAAGTACGACTTGATTACGAGCATCTATGGATGTGTACGGCTAGTCAAGGAATCGGCTGCTTGTCACACTTAGGCTAGTTAGGTGCCTCAGTACGACCACTTCGAGCATGTGCGTTACGTGTGGTAATCCCAGTAATGATTAGTGTTTAGTAGCCACAATTGCACAGTTTAGGGTGTTTACAGCAAGTGGGAACGGATGTTGATGCTAGGACTTAGTGCTGTAGTTAGAGTTAGTTTTAGTCTCTCAACCCTTCACTCTTTAGCATAGGAGATAAACCAGAAAATACCAAAAAAATCATATACCTCGGACTTACTTAACCATACACCATGACAATAATAAGTAAGTTTGGGAAGACAATGATTAATTAACCCCAAGTGTTCCTTACGGAATTTAGGCATTTAGTCTGCGGAGTTTGATCGGATCACGCGTGCTACGCTCGTTTTGTATGATTGAGTGTAGGGGTACCTTGCCACTCATCATTTGCACCGTTGTTGGGGACTAAGTGTTTGTACACCAATTAGAACATTAGGAATTTTTTCACATCATTGTGAGCCTTAACGAACCTTTGGGTTAATTAGTTAAACGAGAACATATATAACGGTGAATAGCACACCAATAAAATGACTTCTTCTCATAAGGTTAACTCACCTAGGGATAACACTGAAGATAGTCAGCATCATACACATAACCTAGACCAGCCAAGTCCTAAACAGTATAAGATAGCTTATACTCATCCCGATGAGTATATGCCTAATTTCACTTTTACCCTCCATTAGGATGAATAGTTGCGTTGGAGAGATTTGTTTGGTAATATCGTTTTACCACCAGATCGATTTGTTCCAAACATGCTCTTCCATGCCTTAGCATAGATTGACATGCAGGACTTATTCACTGAATACATTGCTGGAAGATATCATATAAGGAATTATCATCCCACAGATGCCCAATGTATTTGAGACTTAAGGCAGGAGAGCCAACACTCATTGTTGAAGGGCAAGGTCCCCCATGTCCTTAGTGAAATAGGAGATGAGGAACCCCTCACAACGGGTTTCTTAGAAAATGATGTTTCTCCTCCTCACAATGGTGAAGAGGTTAGGCATTAGAGCCTTTGATCAACTGTACATTCTATGGGCTCTGATCCCCGTGAACACCAACTATTCACGGCAGGAACAACCACTCACAGTAAGGATGGACACTTGGATCATTACAACAATCAGGGCCGAAGCAGCTAAAGAGAAGGTAAGAAACATCACCATGGTGATGGATCCCCTTCCTCTTCTCCTTCATCTCACCATTCACACTCTCCTTCCACATTTGGGCGCAACCATCGTGAGCACAACGGAGAGGGTAAAAGTAAGGAAAA
>MNCI01017909.1:1291897-1366048 GCA_015680685.1 Gnetum montanum | reverse complement strand
GATTCAGATGATGATAGTGGATGTGAGGTCTGCTACTATGACCATCCTAAGGGATGTTGCCCAATTATCTCACATCTTCAGGAGTCTGGGGTGTATGCGTTAAATCCAAGACTTAATCAACGACAAACACCCCGAAGGTTACCTTATCCACAAGGTAACCCAAGGCAATTCCACCAACCCTTAACATATTATGCAAGTGGAATGCCTCCACAGCCTATTGGACAACACCAGTAGTGGCAATACCCATAGTCATGGGGGATGCCACCGCCAACACATCAATACCCTGATCAGCAACCCAATCCTTACAGTTATTATGTGTAGTAGCCAGTTTCTCCAAGTGACTCTATGGGTCACACTACTCCTCACCGTCACTACCAAGTTCGGGAGTACTTTAGGAGGACTCCTTCTCCTCTGGGAGAAATCTCACATTCAANGGAGTTAACCTAATTTCACAAAAGATGTATCAAGCCTAGAACCTGCCCCAACTTAAGAAGAGTAACACACAACTGGAGCTGGCTAACCAGTCCATCACCATTCCCATAGGATTGGTGGAGGACATGATCACCATTGTGTGTGGCTGGTCATACCCAGTCGATTTCCTAGTGATTAAAGTTAACAACGAAGGGGGTTTCCCCATTATAATGGGAAGACCGTGGCTAAGTACTGTAGACGCATACCTAGGAATTCGTGATCTTTCCTTGCAAATCTCTAAGATAAACATTTACGAAAAGATCGAGAAGAAGAAAGTTCCATGCATCACATATAGTGATTCATCAGGTGATGATATGGAGGATATGTCTCCATGTGAGAGGTGTGCCTATGAGAATGAGAATCAAAGATGCCTGTATGTAGCAACCACACAACCAGTAGTAGACACCCCATGGTTGATAGCTACTTGAAGGAGCAAACAAATATGCATGGAACGAACTAAGGAAAATCATGCTAATAATGAAAGCATATATACATTGGAACGTGAGCGTCACCAAATTCCACCCCTCAACTTAAGATCATCAATTGGGAGAAGTTGGGCACTTCTTAGAAATTCAAATAGATGCTCATTATTTCGGATCTCTCCCTTACAACTCAGTCATGGGGGAGATGGCCACCTATGCTAATCATATGGGGCCCTCAGTTCTTTTTCAATTTTTGTTTTACACATTTTTGTTTTACAACGTTTTTGTTTTACAAATTTCTTTAACTTTTTCTTGTTTTTTGTTTTACACCATCATTATACTTTTTCTATTATGTGTGTGTGTGTGTGTGTGTGTGTGTGTGTGTGTGTGTGTGTGTGTGTGTGTGTGTGCGCGCATGCGCTATCCACCATGTAAGTTCGTCACCCAATAAGTGTTCAGGTTGATGGTATGAACTATTTTCATATTGATTGCTAATGTTTGGTCTTTACCTTTAAGTCACAATGTTGATACTAAGGTATGTTTCTTTTGATATGGCAGGCAATGAGATCACTTCATCCATCCATCCACTAATTCTATGGTTTCTCCTGTCTTGGAAATGTACAGTTCCCTTCTAATAAGAACTTTAACGAATCAGTGACTGGGTATTTCTCAAACTAAGGAAGGACTCAAGGATTGCAAAGGGTGTGACTTCAAAGGAACTTGATTCTTTTGTGTTGGTCATTCACTTGGGTGCTTGGATGTTTTGTTCTTGAGTTTTCTTGCCATTCTGATGTTCCCCATTCTTCGGAAGCTGAGACAATAAAAATAAGAAGTCTTTGCATGGTGTGGTCCCCACGCATAAAAATATAAAACCACAAAAAAAACCCCAAAGTGAGGATTCAAAGCACACCCCTTAGATGAAATAAAATTTGGGCTGCAAGCACTGGTTATGGAACCAAAAGTGTTCCCTCTAACTAAGGCCCTTCTTGCTTCCCATTGTCTCCTTTGTTTCGTTGGAATGGTGGTGGCTCTTTGAAGATGCATCCTTGTTATCCGAGTGGATGGTTTCACAGAATGTATTGATGCGAAGTCACCCTTTAGCATAGGAGATAAACCAGAAAAGACAAAAAAAATCATATACCTCAGACTTACTTAACCATACACCGTGACAACAACAAGTAAGTTTGGGAAGACAACGATTAATTAACCACAAGTGTTCCTTGCGGCGTTTAGGCATTTAGTTTGCGGAGTTCGACTGGATCATGCGTGCTATGCTCATTTCATATGGTTGAGTGTAGGGGTACCTCACCACTCATCAATAGTAAAGATAGGAGAAGATGAAGTCTCAGCAATGCCCATCATCAAAAGAGGGGTTGAAGCATTAAGGGTTAAGATTGAAGAAATAAGCATAATGAGTTGATAAGAAGGATTCACAAAAGAGAAGCAGCTACCAATATGTAAGGGGCATACTACAATTAAGGTAGTAGTTCATTAGTTATCAAAGAACAACTAAATCATCTTAGTAGTAGATCATTGAAAGAGCTGAAGTGGCCCAACCCATGTAAGACTAAGAATATGCTAAGAATAAGGAATTATCTACTAGCATTGTAAGTGTGTTAAAATCCTAGAATTGTATAAGACACTAGAATAATATAAAAGTTGTAGCATTGTTAGAGGAAGAAGAAATACTATTGAAATATAAGAAGTTCTTACGGACCTAGTCTGATGTTACAACAAATCCAAAGAAGCTATTTCTAGATATTACATTTCACTAGATGCATAACCAATACTAGTTATATCCTATCTACATAGTGAGCGGCAAGTATTCCCAAAACCCAACCATATAAATCACAAGCATAGGCAAGTGAATTGAGAATAATTTGTAGATTGGACTAGTGTGATGACTGGATAGATAAGTATTTGATTGTGAGTCATTGTCTTTCCAATTATACTCATGTAGCCCTTAGTCCATATGATAAAGTACAATTAAGACATATGATCTTTATGTTTTTTGGGTCATGATGAAATAATAGTAAAATATTAAAATATAGCTTATCCTAAGCTAAGTACAAGAAGTAAATCTAGTCTAGCTTGAGATCAATGAGTGTTCAATTCCTAGGTTTTTGTTCATGTTTTGAACTCACATACCCACTACTAGGACTACTAAGTGTTATGCTACTAGGCAAAACCAAGAAATTACATTACTAAGATTACCAAGTGAATACATGTTTATGATTAAAATTGGCACACTCATTCCATTAATTCATCAATATGAAAAAAAAAGTAAATACTAAACTAAGTTGCATTGAAAATTAAATTGTATTAAATGTAGATTTAGGGTATGTCAAAGTGCTACAATGAATAGGAATCAATTTTGATCTTCTTATCATTTATGGATGGTATCTAAGTGTAATCCACTTGAATAAGACTTCATATAATTAACTTGAATCCATGCTATGGGTACACGGTGATAAATTTTAAGTGCGGCCAAAAAAAAATTGCAAGAATATGGTTACAACTATGATTAGAAGATGCATTCAATGCAATAGGTGTATGGTATTTATAGAATTTACTACCATTGGATGTGCCATACTTATGATGTCATATGTTTATGTACAACATTGTAGGTATGATGTCATTGCAACGATGCCATGGCCCTTGCAGAAAATGCTTTATCATATCTTCAAGAATGACTAAATATCATCCTCAAGTTAATCAAAATTTGGATAAAGTTTGTTATAAAATTTGGAATATGAGTTAGCCAACTAATTGATTGACTAACTAATTGACTTGATTACCATATCACATTATTTATTTAAGTGGTTTATATATTGATAAAAGATTGGATACATGTTAAAAGATCAACAAGTATGTAGGTCCTTAAAATACACTCTGATAGTAGATCTTCACATTGTTCCAAGTGATGGTGGCTTTTCCTAATGTGGTTACTCCTATGATGGATTGGTAGCTTGATCCTCCATATGGAAATGATTGAGGATCAATTGATAATTCTTGATATCTATTTATGGATCTTAATGATTTAAGCCAAATTAGCTAGGTTGGAAATTGTTGGGATCTTCCACAAATATGGTAGATTGGAGAACATTTTATTTGCTTATATGAACCAAGAAATAAAGAATTTACATTCAATTTGAAATGCTATCACTTTTTCTTTCAGCTCTTGGTATTCCACTAATCTTTTTTCTAGATTATAAGAAACATTAAGTTGCCAAATATATATGCTTGGAGAACTTCTAGCTTTGCTTATGTTGCCTACAGCTTCTTCTTAGTCTCATCATATAACTTGTTTTCATTATTGAATATGAAAAATGTAGTTGTAGCTTACTTTTTTACTTATGCCCTAGATTGTCCAACTATCAGCATGGTAAGATTATCATATCTAAGATTAGTAAGCTTTATGTAGTGCATTAGCTTCTCTAGCTATATGTTATTAGTTTTGATTTTTTCCTAGTATATTGCTATGAGTTCATCAAGAATTTTTTCTAGAAGGAATTAGCCATTTAGTGCAAAGTAGCATTGATGTAAGCCTTAGTTGCTCTAATATCCTTTTGGAAATCATCTTTTCCATGTAATATCTTTTAAACATATGGTGTTTGGTGACATCATTTTTCTAGGTTTCAATTTCAATTATGGATATTTGTTATAATTTACAGATCTTTGCCATGCATAGATGCATGTTCTTCCATGTTAACCTTTTGATATTTTCATTTTCCTTTACAAATTATTTGCAAAGTTAACTTAACTAAGTTTCCAATTGTTCTTGATCTTTTACTATTTGCATCAACCTCCTATTCTTGTTATCATTCATTTGTTCTCTTCATCTAATATAATGATGTTTTTTTGTAAGGAATAATCCTTAGCATCAATAGTAGATGCATACCATGTGTTTTTATCTCATTCCATTTCTAATTGGTGTTGCTTGGTGATTAAGCATTAAACTTCCTCAATTTTGAAGTCACCAAGAGTCTTTAATGGCATGAACTGAGCGAAGTCTAGTAATTGATCATTGAGTTGGATAATCTCATCTTGTAATTATTAGACTTTTGATTCTGTATGTTGCAGTTGGATCTTGATGAGCACTAGCTTCCCTTTGATTGAAATTAATTTAGATTGAATCACTGTAACATTTTTGAGGATCTTGAAGATGTCCTATATGGTTGGACTAGTTTGTAGAAATCAATTTAAAACATCTTCATGCTCAATTGCACTCATTCATCCACTAGCTCTTCCAATACTTGCAAGTTTCTGAATGTCTTAGAAACTAGTAAACTCAGTAATGGGAGCCATAGTAACATTTAAAGTAGTGCTTACATATTCTACAAAATCTTTGGTTGCATCTTTCTAGCCTTTATGAGGCATGATCAAGATTGTGGTTCCATCATCAAATGTAAGGATGACTTGGAATGTACTTGCATTCCTAGAAATTTGTGTGATCTAGATATTTCTTGGAGGTTACACTAAAATTTGTCTTGATGTTGGGTGCCTAGAGACTTCAAGTTTATCTAAGCATGTGCTTAAGCATTGTTGAAAGTCTTCAGTCCTCAAGCTTATAGCTTGTGACATGTCTTGCAAGTGGCTCATTATTAGATGCTAGAGCTCAAGATTTATTGCAGGTATGCTTTGTGAAAATTTAGTGTTGGGAGTGGTTCTACTTGATTTTTCTTTGCTGGTACAAGCTTTATTACTTTTAAGTATGATGCATTCAAAGCTCTTCTAACTACATCATTTTTGTGATTCAGTATCTTAGCTATCTTTCAGAGCTTTCTAATGAGGCATGAAAATGGAAGTGTGGGCTTGTTAATCTACTTCTCTTGAAATCAAAATTAGATCTCTAGGAAAAGAAGATGAGTCATGTTGGTTGGGTAATTTTTACTTAGTACAATGCTTCCCTTGGTTGCATAGATTAATATCCTATTCACACGCTTAGTGGGATAGATATGGTAAGTTCCTATCTTGAAATAGATTTTTTCCACTATTGACATGACCTTGTATTGCTTCTTCTTATCTTCATAGGCTCTTTCCAATCATAGAATTTTGGTGTTATGATTAGACTATGTGGAGATCACAAAAGTCTCTATACCCATCTTAGGTAATCCTAATATCGCAACAATAGCACCTACAACATAGGATATTGTACTTCCCTTAATCTTGATCATGACATATTCTTGATTATTGGGTCAAAATTGATACCTTCCCTAAGATACTAATCTCCATTAGTTAATAAAGTTGTCTAGAATGGAGAGGATTGCAATTTTTCTCATATCTTCTATAAGACAAACATAAAAAATGGTCTAAAGTTAAGCTTCACAATTACTCTAGTGATAAGGAATTTATAATTGATGGCCTCAATGCATGTATTGGAGATTATGAATTGTCTTCTTGCTATAGAGGTAGGTGGTGTTAAGGCTTCTTCTTATGTAGAATACTACAATTATTATTCTTGCAGCATAGGCTAATTAATTTATTATTCTCTTTCTAGGTTCTTTACATGAGGCTATTATGGTTCATCTTATCATCATCCTCGTCCTTTGTCTTTGTAATGTTTTTGACATGACCTTTTCTCCTTAGGCTATGAGGATCCTCTTATTTCAAGAACATATTTTGATGTCATCTATAATCACCAAGGATGAATCATTAGTATTTTATCATTTCCTTTATGGTTTTAACACTTCTTGATCCTTTAGGTTAATCAAAGCTTCTAAAAATTACATTATCAATAATAAGTAAGTATGAAATATTATTCTCTCATATTTAAGCTAACCAGTTCATTAGATTATTAATTAAATATCATTAATTATCTTGGTGAGCTTTAAAGTGGATGCTAGAAAAATTTTTAAAATCTTCTTTTAGGATTTTCCATGATAAAGATCTCAACTCTAAAAGCTCAAGGATTTTAAAATTGCATTAATAGGGCTCATGGTTTGGAATTTATAATGCTTGGAAGAATCTAAGCTCTTGAAATAGCAAAAAACCCTCTCATTTGAAAGAAATGCAAAAACGTTTAAGGGTATGTGCATATATATATATATATAAGTTTACATGAAAAAAATCATAGCAATGGCATCATAGGCCCTATGATGTCATAGCTACAACATCAAGGATTTTAACAACAATATTTTTCGTTAAAATTTCACTATTGTCTTATGTTTTGAGTGTTTCAAGGCTTCATGAAGCTTTTAAAACTAGAGAATGAATTTTTCCTATGAATAAAATTATTAGAAATAATGAAAATCCTATTGTATCAACCAAAAATTGGAATATTTAGAAAGAATCATTAAGACTTCAATAAAATGAAGCACAAATTTGAAGATAAATAAAGGTTATAACAAGACGTACATGTAAATTAGCTACCAATGATGTTTTGGAGGATGTCATATTGGACCTGGATGTGATTCATAATAGTTATACAATTGGATCCTTCCCAATGTAGGATCCTTTCCTTATGCTCTTGTATAACCTCTTATATAAGTGTTTGTTGGCACTCAAGGAATTAAATGTGCATCATTTCTTTGATTCACTACACTCGCACATAACTATTGATGTTAGAATACTATACTATGCTATACAAAATCATAAAATTTAGAAATAAACACAATAGTGAGATGATCATGAAGTTAGAAAGGGATTGTAGAAGTGGAGCATTAGATATTTTACCATGGTTATAATGAATTATGTGTAAAGTTTGATTAAAATAATCAGTTATATATATTTGTTGGCAGTCTGAACCAAGTTCATACCACTTGTACTGACATCACATTATGTCATCATGGGTTCACCACCATGAGATTGACTAGTCATGAGGTTAAAACCAATACCACTCAACAAGGAAAGATTAGAAAACATACTTTCGAATTGTTAGAAATAAGTAACTAATCATTAAAATTTGTGATATGGACCTTGGCTAGTGGTTAGATGAGCATCTTCAAGCATGGATTACATGTCTTTCAAGTCACATGACCAATTCTAATCTCATTAGAGGAGTACCTTTAAATATGGGTTACATATCTTTCCAGTCCAAGGAACCATGAGATTCTTGAAAGTAGCCTATCTTTAGGCATGCTCCACGTGTCTTTCTAGTGTTATCCAAAAATGGTTTCTTTAGTTATTTATTAATTATTTTAATTAGTTATACTTGCCATATGACTACCTTCATATATGGGTTTGATGCTTATCTAGTAACATAATAAGGAAACAATTATTTTCAAATAATAATTTTCAAAAAATTTAAAAAACATAAGTGGTAATGAAGCAACATAAGGAAAGTAGTACCTAAGACAGAGACAGAGGAATCAATAAATCCCCTTGATGCCATATCTTTATCCATCTATCTAGGTCTTTCCTCCTTCCTTCAAGGTTTGATGATCATGGGTCTTTCCTCCTTCCTTCAAGGTTTGATGATCATGGGTTACTTTTAGTTTTCAATTGTGACAAGAATCACATCATCCCTATGACAGGGACCTCATATGAATGGAAATTAAGGGACTAATGTTTTGAGGTCTCTATTATGCACAAAGCATAAAACATAATTCTAATAAGAAATTTAAATTCCTATATAAAATTAACAATTTTATTAATAGAAATTTCCAAAATGATTCAAAGAAATTGTAAAATTATAGAAGAAAGTGAAAAATTATTAAAAATATATATGAAAAATTAGAGAATACAAAATAATTGCAAAATACTTAAGAAATTAAAATATTTTAAGAAATTACTAAAAAAATTTCAAAACAAAATGATGAAAATGTACTAAGCTCAAATTAAAAGATCTATCCCATGATTGAGTTTCAAGGAGGAAATGTGAAAGATCAATTTGATAATAGTGTTGTTAGAAGTATTTAAGACATTGTTCTTATAAGATTCATGAAATAGCTTTATTTGCTAAATATTGATGAGGATAAGATTCTATGGGTTCAATGGGTGGTAAATTTGTAGGGCACCATACCTATAAATTGTATGAACTATGTATGGTCATTTCCAAAGCATTTGAAATTTGATTTGTTAATGTACATGATTTGGGTTGTACTAAAGAAACTTATTGCTTGGTTGAAGGTCTTAGTGTCTAATCTTGAGGTCATGACTTTGTTTGTTGTAGACTTTCTTGACTTCACTATGCATTAGAACTAACATTCTATTTTAACTTGGCATGTTTAGGGTCATCAATCTCTCATGTTGTACTAATGTGAGGTCCAATACTAAGTCATAAATAGTATTAAGTGTATAGAGTTTAGCTCAGTTAGTCAGTTTAGGTAGTTACTATCTCATAAGGAGAGTAATCGATAGGAAGTTTTCATGTCGATCTATAAGCTCATAGATCATCATTAAGTTTGGTACTTTAATCTTTCCTATATTTGCTACTCATGCATGTTAGTATTCTAGTTATCTCCCAGTTGTTTACTTTAGCTTATCCATTGTCTTGAGGGTAATATGATGAGGTCAAGTTATGTTCTACCTTTAAGCATTGCATCAATGTTTTGAAGGTTAGTCCTATAAAATAAGTCTAATTATTAGATATAAGTGCATGAGATACTCTAAACTTGCTTACCATGTATTGCTCAAAGAATTTTACAATAATTTTTATAACGTAATTAGTTATCATAAATTCTTTAGTTCACATTGTGTAATAATCCTTGATCACAATAATGTATGAATTACCATTTGAAAAAAGGATGATAAGACCCATAAAGTTAATTCCCTAGTGATAAAAAGGTTATAGTGGTTGTATCCACTATTGTGGTCTCTCAAACCTTGTTGATATTTCACCATCACATTGGCATCTTTCATAGGATTTTACAAAGTGATGTACATCATAGAAGAGAGCTGGTTAGAAATAAACAACCATGAGAATTTTGATAGCCATTCTTCTACTCATGTAGTATCCACCACATGGTTCTTCATGTGAATCCTGAAGAACTCTTAACTAGTTCTTGTATGATACACACCAATGCACTAAGCCATAAACAAAAATCCTAGAGAGATTTTTTTCTATCTTCATAAAGTGTTTGAATTGGTGCATAAGATTCTAGGTCTTGCATTTGTCCTAGTTAATAAGAACGTTTTGCTCTTGTAAATATATGAGATGGTCAACAAACTAAGTGGTTATAGATGAGAAGAATGGAATAGCCTTGGTGAATAGGGGTTCATCTAGAAAATGATTTTATAAAGACTCTTCATTAACCTTGTTTTTGTATCTAAGTCTTGATAAATGATCTGCAACAAAATTATTAAAAATATTCTTATCTATCATTGTAATATTGAACTCCTACAAGATCAACCACTAAATGATTTGGGATTCATCATTGACTTGTTTGCTAGGAACTAAATCAATCTATGATCAACGTACATAAAGATAGGATATGTAAACATATAGTACCTAAACTTCTTAAGAGCATGCACCACCATCATAAATTCTATTGCTATTATGGTGTAGTTAAGTTGTGCATCAATGGTTCTCCTACATGCAAAATGGATGTATTATGGATGCTTTTGAACATCCATCTTTACAAGCATGCCTTCCAAGACATAGTTGAATGCGTATGTCATAATGTGAAAAAACCTAGACCAATTGGCTTCTTGTAGAATTAGAGTCTCTACAAGCATTTATTTGAAAAGCTTAGATTCCTTTTTGCAAACATTGGTTTGGATAAAGGATGCATATTTTTTGTAAGCTCAACTAGTAGTTTAGAAATCTTGAAAAAATTCTTAATGAAGCACCAATAGTACCCTATATGTCCAAGGATTAACCTCACATTTGAGATCTCTATGTAATTCCTTGGATGATCATGATATTCTTATGATCCACTTCAATGTCTCTCTTTGAAATCTTATGCCTCAAAATGATGTCTTCCTAGATCATGATATGGCTCCTCTACTAGTTCAAATTTAGGTTCATCTTCACACACCTCTTTACTACTTACTTGAGTTGGTCTAGGATCTATTCAAAGTCAAATCCATGGGTGGAAAAGTCATGCATGAAGACTTCAAAACCATTTCTAATATGCTTCTAGAAGATGCTTAATATTAGACATTGAAAACTAATAGGCATATCATACAAGCCAAATCAAATATTTTTATATAAAAAAAATCCTCTAGGAACTTGTGAATGTTGTCTTGGCTTGGTTCTTTGGTGAAATTTGGATTTAATTATAGCCACTATAACCATCTAAAAAATTATAGTACATATGACGTTCAATTGTGTCAAGAATTTGATTAAAAAATGAAAATGAGAAATGACCCTTAAATATTATTATATTTAGTAATTTGAAATTAATCCAGATTCACCACTATCCTTAATTCTTTGGTTAATTACTAGTGAACTTCGAGGATCATTGAACCTAGAAGGGGGGAGGGGGATGAATAAGTTTTCCAAATAAAAATTCTTCAAAGAAAAGAACACACCAAAATAACGTGGTTCCCCAACTTGGGTAGTCCACACTTGGAGGGTAGTTCGCAAGCATACCTCTAGACTTTGTTGCTCTCAAATGTGGTTTGAAGGATACCACATCTTGTACAAGCTTTAAGCTCCACAATGGAGTGATTTATTGCTACAAATTCACTCAACCGTGCAAGGTCGTGATAAGCTTAGAAAGTGGTTTCTAGGATCCCACAACCTTTACAACTTGAGCTCCACTTTGGAGTCTTGTGGTGCTACACCAACACTTAATCCCCTAGGATCCTAACAAACTCAAGCAAGATGACTTCTTGCAAGAAGTACATCAACCTTGCAAGGCAACATAAGAGAACAACAATCACAAGGAAAGAATGCAACTAAGTGTGCTGATCCTTGCACTTTGAAGTATAGCTCACTTTGACCAATTACAATACACGAAGGATTGTACAATGAAGAACAAAAATGATTACAATGATTACTTGATGAATACAATTGATAGTACATAATGATTCTTCATTTCCCAATGATAATGAAGTCTTCTTATAGCCAATATGTTTCCAAAATCACCTTAGAATTCATGTAATGGCTAATTAATGGTCATTGGAGACGTCTTCTCTAAAATTGAGATGTCTTTCTACAATGGACCTTCATTTTGGAAAGACATCTTCTCCAAGACTGAGACGTCTTTTAGCATATGACCTTCATTTTGCAAAGATTTCTTCTTGTTATGAAAGACATCTTTCTCTTCAGAAAGACATCTATCATTTTCTATAGATGTCTTCTCCTATGTTTCCTTCAATTCTACCAAGATGTCCACTATTTCTTGAAGATGTCTTTCTTTAGCTCCCTTTGTACTTTGAAATCTTTGTTTTGTGTCCATGTTCTTAAGCTTTTACATGCCTTTTTGCCCCAATTCAAGTACTTTTCTTGTGAGTTTTTCTACATGTTCTATGAATTCCTTGTTCACAATTTTGTCCTATAATCACAATAACCACACAAACACACAAACATCCTTGTGCTCCATTTTTCTTAACGTTTTGACATACCAAAAGGTCAACAATCTCCCCCATTTTGGTAATGTCCAAAACGTAAGAAAATGGATTAGTCTTTATCACACCAAAATACATAAGCTACTAAGCACTTCTCCCCCTTTTTGGACATGAACAAAAAGGGGATGAAGGCACCAAGGATTATAGTTCTAAGAATAATGTTATCTTCTAAGAAGCAAAATTTGGTATGAAGGATATATCATAAAAACATATAGTTATAGAGAGCCATTGCATAATGATCATAACCATTATCACATAAATCTCTTCCATTGTATAGAAAACACCCAAAAGAATCTAAACACTTGCAAAAATGTTTCATGAAATAAATGTACATGACATAAAATCATTTTGCAAGAGAACCAATTGAAGAGTACACCTTTCATTAATTTCATAGGGCTGATGGAGCAAAACTTGTTTTTATCAAGAGTGGTCCTTCATCTATTCACAACAAGAAGCATAGCTGATCCAAGCCTTTCAATAACCTATCTACCATGATTCTATAATCATCCAACATTCTTTTAAAAAGATCAAAAATCTCATAGTAAGTTCATGGAAAGGAGTTTAAAACATGCATATTCAAATTTTAAGACAAAGCAAGACATCTAATCATGTTGAATATATCAAAAGATCAACCAATTAACTTTTTATCCAAAAGAATATTCATAAACTAATATACAATAATCATGTTAAAGGAAGGAAAAATAGCATATGAATATACCTCATATCTTACCAAAAGAGATCATGAACACTTGTTCTAGTACAACACCTATTCTAGTATATCTCAATTCATATTTGCAATAAGGACCTTAGGTACTTAAAAGATATATTCTCAACATACAAAGGTTAGACAATAAATCAAGCTCACAGGTAAGTCTATATAACATATAAACATCAAGATCTTTCATCATAAAAGTTCATCTTTAGGTAAGGAGTTAATAAATGTAATTTTTTTATAGCATTACTAGATGAATATGCTCTTCCTTGCTCATTTTTAGGTAAGGGTGAGTTGAAATTTGAAGTTTTGCTACTTGAGTGCCTTTTGGCAAAAGCCTCAAGAGACTCCCCCTACACTGGTGGCCTCTTGGATTAGGTATAGGCTTACCCTACATATGTGAAGATTCTAATGCTCCCTTTGGGTCCCATTTTGGGTCAACTTATTCTTTTCTCATCAACATACTATTTTTGCAAATCAACATTAAGATCAAGTATGGAGACTAAAGTCTTCTATTAATAGTACTGATAGTTCCTCCAGAAATATTTCTTGAGAAGATTCAAGATTTTCATCAAAGATACCAATTCAAATGCCTTAATCTTTCAAAAGAGTTGAGCTTTGTAATATCAAAGGAAACCACAATGTATAATGAAAGTTTAACACAAGGCCTTTTGTTATGTAGCAAAGTTAAGAATCTAAAAGATGATTTAAAAAAAAAATTTACAAGTTTATAAGTACCAAAAGCTTTCATTAAATTATAAGATTAATCACATTGAGCTCATACAATCAAAAGATACCATAAAAAATTATTAAAAAATATTCTTTTATAAGAGTTGATCTAGAGATAACATCCAATAAATAAAGTGAGCACATTTCAAAAACAATTTAGAGTTTTCAAATTAAATACTGATAAAAAATTTAGCTAGCAAGAAGATAGCAACTTACCTTGACTTACCTTGCTTGCAATTGAGAATTAAGATGCCTAGAGTGTTAGAGAATGAGATTCCTCTTTCAAGGTTTCTCTTTCTGCATAAACTTCTTCAATTTTCAAGGCTTGGCTTCCTTTCACAAATTGGCTAGATAGTGTCTTCTCATTCTTAGGTTCCTTCCTCTTGATTCTCCAAACTTTTTGAACTCTCTCATTCTTTTGAGTTGTCTAATCTTTCTTGACTTCTCTTTGATTTGTTTGCCTATCCTTTTTACCCTATGAAAAATTATTTCTAGGCACATTTGGATAAGACCAAGAATTCCTATGATATGACCAAGTGCTCATGTGATATTATTTTAAATTGCACTCCCATTGCTTATGCCCAAATTTATGATAATAATAACATCTCACTTTCCTATAGTAGTTAAAGTGATCAAACCTTGGAGTTGCTCTTGGTTGAGATGTGGTTCCCATTGATTCTTCATTCTTTGGTGTAGCCTTTTGTTGCGATGGAGTTGGTGTAGATGCTTCTTCTTGTGTACAACATCCAAGCCCACTCTTATCATGTGGACTTCTTCCTTCTCCTAGAACCATCCTAAGGGACTTCTTTCCTCTGAGAAACCTCTCATTTACAAGTTTAGCATTTGCTAGTTCTTTCTTAACCTACTCATCAAACTTGATGAGTTTTTCATTCTCAGCCCAAAGGTTTGAGATTTTGTGAGGTCTAAAATCTTTAACTTTAATGAAGAGATGTCTTGATTTGTACCTTCTTGTTGTTTGTTCAAAAGACTTTGATACTAGCATTGAAAGCTTTCATCTTCATATTCAGATTCATCATCTAAGGTGCCAACATCATCATCTGTGAGAGCCATACATATGAGATGTGAACCTTTTGCATCATCCTCCATCTTACTTTAGTCTCCATCATCCCAGCTGGTGTAGATATTTTTTCCTTTTTCATCTCTTCATCACTTTTGTTCTTTAGCTTTAACCTATTATTACTAGGACTTTTAGAGACCATATGACCTCTTCCATTAAATACCAAGCATTCTATTGAAGATTTATTAAAAATTAGAATTTGAAATATTTGTACCTCTTTCCTTACCTTTGAAGCTCTTACTCATCTGCTTAATCACATTGGTTAGTTTTTGAACCTCAAACTTAAGGTTTGTGTTTTCTTTCTTGAGATAAAAACATTCATCATTAAAAACTTTAATTTTTACTTCCTTGGCATGTAAAGCATCTTTTATTTCAATGCATAAGGTTTAAAAAGAAATAACTTCATGACAAAACATCCCATACCTTTTTTCAAGGGAAATATCATTATTTATCCTTTTATTATTGTTCAAATTGTCATAATCTCCTTTATTTTTGAATGACAAGTGGGGAATGAGAGACTTACATTTATAGGAGATGTGATATAGGAACTAAGCACAACAATTGATGAAGCAAATTAGTCTCTTTATCTAGATTTATATGATGTTAATAATCCCTTCCATGTTCACTTTTGGAGATTGATGTAGAGCACAAGAGTACCAGGCTTCGATACCCCAAATTAAAATTCTTTAAAGGAAAGCGCACACCAAAAATAATGTGGTTTCCCAAATTGGGTAGTCCACATTTGGAGGGTAATTCACAAGCATGCCTCTGAACTTTGTTGCTCTCAAATGTGGTTTGAAGGGTATGACACACTATACAAGCTTTAAACTCCACAACAAAGTGATTCATCGTTGTAAATCCACTCAACCCCACAAGATCTTGACAAGCTTAAAATGTGGTTTTTAGAATTTCATAGCCTTTACAACTTGAACTTCGCTCTGGAGTGCTATGGTGCTACACTAACACTCAATCTCGTAGGATCCTGACAAGCTCAAGAAAGATGCCTTCCCACAAGAAGCACATCAACCTCACAGGGCAACAAAAGAGAAAAAAAATCACAAGGAAAGAATGCAACTAATTTTTTTGATCCTTGCACTTTGAAGTACACCTCACTTTGACCAATTACAATAGATAAAAGATTGTACAATGAAGAACAAAAATGATTACTTGATGAATACAATTGATAGTCCAGAATGCTTTTTCATTTTCCAATGAGAATGAAGACTTCTTATAGCCAATATGTTTTTAAAATCACCTTGGGATTTGTGCAACGACTAGTTAATAGTTACTAGACACATCTTCTCTAAGACTGAGACATCTTTCTACAATGGACCTTCATTTTGGAAAGACGTCTTCTCTAAGACTAAGATGTTTTTCTACATCTGATCTTCATTCTACAAGAAGACATCTTTCTCTCTAGAAAGACATCTGCTATTTTTCCAAAAAATCTTCTCTTGTGTTGCCTTCAATTTTGCCAAGACATCCACTATTTTCTAGAGATGTCTTTCTTTAGCTCCCTTTACACTTTGAGATCTTCGTTCCTTGTCCATGTTTCTGAGCTTTCACATGTCTTTTTGCCTTAATCCAGGTGCTTTGCTTGTGAGTCTGTCTACACGATCTATGAATTCCTTGTTCATAATTTTTTCTTGTAAATACAACAACCACACAAACATCCTTGTGCTCCATTTTTCTTAACATTTTGACATACCAAAAGGTCAACAGACTTATCCATTCATTATCTACCATAAGATAGATGAATCCAATCTTTAGGAGCTTTTCAGTCTTCTTCTTAATTATCTACTTTAGCTTTGGATTTAATTTACATTGTGATTAGTGCTTGGGCTTCATTGTAGAAATAGTGCATATGTGATATTGCCATGTATGTGGATCGATTCTAGTGATTTCATTACAAGACCATGCAAATATTATGATCCATTTATTTAGAACTTCCAAGAGTTTCTTGTTTTGTTTCTCTATAAGCTTTACATGTTTTTTTTGATGTTTCTAAAGACATTTGAAGTCATTTTAGTATAGATTTAAGAGTTCATATATGTTTATGATAGTTTTGTACATTTTGCATACAAATATTGAATTCAAGGCTTAAAAGATGTTTATCTTCTAATTCAAGCTTGTCCTACTATGTTTGCAAACTATAACACATGTTTCTAGTCTTTGTTTCCAAGTGTTGAGACTCAAATTTTAATAGATTATATTCAAAATTTTTTTTTTTATTTTTTTGTATTTCTTGTAGGACCATAAATTCATCAAGATTCATGGTAAATATAGAGACATTTTTAGGTAACCATAACCTCACCACTACCCATGATGAATAACCATGACCTTACCATGACTTGTGGTCTACTCGTGATTTATTTTTCCAATCCTCCAACAACTCATGGTCTACTTGGGAGATAAATTTGAAGTATGAGTAAGTACCATGAAGGGTAGAACATTTACCATGACCTAACCATGACTTCTAACTAGCTCATGGTATTCAAAAAGTTCATTTTCTTCTATTTTTGTTAAATTACAACCTATGGTGGGCTCATGGTATAACAACCTAACTTGACTAAGGACTATGGTTAGTAACCATAACTTGTGGTTGTTGGCACATTTTCGCCATTTTATGGTGCAGTAATATGAAATCAGTAGATATGGCAAAAATATATAAGAGTAAAAGATATGTACTTGAGGACCATAAGTAACATTGCCTATCTAAGTTTTAGGCAAATGATCTATTTAGTGCTACAGTTTTTAGTTTGGTTGTTATATTCACATGGCGTTTTAATTAGGAGTATGAGTTGGATTACATTTTCAGTTCTCAATATTTTTGGACTTTTGAGTTCTAATAGATACATAGGCAAACAACATTCCTTTTGCTTGAGGTTAAATTTGGCATTTAAGATAAGCTTGTTACAAGGCCCTTATGTTTAAAGTTTTGGGGGGAAGTAATCAATTTGAAATAAGCATTTAGACAAAAATCCATGGCTAGGATATCAACAATTTGACAAGTTTAAAGCTTAAAAAATGCACTACAATAATGCTATGAGAAATCCTTTGTCATTAACTGATTAAATTTTAGTTCTGGAAGTTGAACAATACTTGAAACTAAGAAATAGTAAAGGTCTACTATTGTTTGTGAAATCATATCCTAAGTTACCAAAGTAGCAACACATCGGATGTTAACATTATCAAATCAAAATTCTTACCCTAAACAAGAATAGAAATAATTAACGTTGCTCATCATTTCAACCATTGCACCATTGAGCAAATTTTTGCTGCCTAAGATGAATTCCAAGAGAAATGAGTTCCTGCACATGGATACGAAAACACAAAAAAACATATATAGAACATACTCTAATGAGATGAGGCAACTATGAAGGTGGACAAAGCACTAAATGGAAACATGGGCAAAGAATTGATGCCAAGATGGGTGATCGTAGTTGAGGGATTTCTATATGTGATCTTTTCTATTTAGAGTTTTTCCATCTACAACATTTTCTCAAGCAAATAATAACAAATTTTTACCAGTAACACGACATCATAGCTTTTCCCTACACAATCATTGCAACCAACGAATTTTTCACTTACATGTATGCTAAAGATTTAATAGTGACAACTACATTTTTCAAATGAAAATAGACAATTCTAACATGAAAAAATGTTAGTAGCATGGCCAGGGAAATGCCAAAAAACATAGAAAGGTAATTTAACACTCAATGGCAGTTTAATCCAGCCCAGAGAGGGCCAATTGCAAACCTTAAAAAATGATTTGAAATAATCGAATGAGAAAAATAAGTAGTACCAATCCCAATGCCAATGGTAATAGTAGAGGCGACATCAACGTGCAAGACCATGATGGCTAGAACCATGACTACTTCCAACAACGATGGAGCTAGGAGCATCAACAATTGTTGGATAGGAATGAGCTAACATGTGGAGCTCAAATAATTTCTAAGCAACTCTGTAATTGAAAAAGGATGCATCAACATGCTAGGTATGCTAGATAAGGCTATGGGCAAAGAATTGATGCCAAGATGGGTGACCGTAGTTGAGGGATTTCTATATGTGATCTTTTCTATTTAGATTTTTTCCATTTACAACATTTTCTCAAGAAAATAATAACAAATTTTTACTAGTAACATGGCATCATAGCTTTTCCTTGCACAATCATTGCAATCGATGAATTTTTCACTTACATGCGCACTGAAGATTTAATAGTGACAACTACAATTTTCAAATGAAAATAGACAATTCTAACATGCAAAAATGTTAGTAGCATGGCCAGGGAAATGCCAAAAAACATAGAAAGGTAATTTAATACTCAATGGTAGTTTAATCCAGCCCAGAGAGGGCCAATTGCAAACCTTAAAAAATGATTTGAAATAATCAAATGAGCAAAATAAGCAATTCCAATCCCAATTCCAATGGCAATAGTAGAGGCAACATCAACGTGCAAGACCATGATGGCTAGAAACATGACTAGTTCCAACAACGATGGAGCTAGGAGCATCATCAATTGTTGGATAGGAATGAGCTAACATGTGGAGCTTAAAGAATTTTTGAGCAACTCTATAATTGAAAAAACATGCATCAACACGCTAGGTATGCTAGATAAGGCTTTGATCTAAACACATGCCTGTTTATCATGGTGACATCACTCTTGCACTAGTTATGTGCCAATAAGTAACACAGTGGTAAAAGAAGCAAGGCAGTGGCAACATGGTAGCAACAAAGCTTTGTGCTCAAACTATGTTGGAGAAATTTGTGTTTCATATTTTAAGTTAAAAGCTTAGCTAGAGAATTATTAAAAACATTATATATATATGGTGGCTACAAGTTATAATATAAGTTTGAAAAAGGTAATACATGTACATGTGGTAACGTTATGATTTAGAAAGGAGGATCTATAGATCTTTATTTATTTTAAGCTAATTTTCACATAAAGGTTGTATAAAAATCCAACTAAATTTTCTAAATTGTTTGCATTTAAAAGGACACTTGCCAATTGTGGCATGTATTTCTCAAATTTTTGTAACTTTCTATGATAACTCCTATGACATTTGTTATCATGAAAACACTTGGCAACCATTGCTCAAATTTCTCATAACCTCCATGGAAGTTATAACTCCTAAGGTGGTTATAAATTAATATTCCTAGATATTTGTAATACCCTAAACTTCTCATGATTATTGGAACTACATTTAGGTCACTATAAAATGACCTTCAAAGGTAGAATTTTGGAGAAGGATTTTGGAAAAAGACAATTGAAGATTATTTATAAGATGGCTTGCTAAAGACATCAATTCAATTGCTTTCTTTTTTTTAAATCCTATTAGTTCATTTCTTCCCATTTTGTTTTAGTTACTTAGCTAATGGTTTAGGTAGCATCATGCTTGGCATTTAATTTTAGGATTCTTTCTAGGTTGCTTTTATAACTTTGTTTTTGTGCAATATTAGACTACTATTAAGATCTGCCATAGAAGAGCTTATGTTGTTGAAAAGCCTCAAGAGCAATTTAGTAGTAATTTCTTAATGAAATTGCCTATTTTGAGCATAAAGGATCTAAGAAAATATTTCATATTTTGAGACAATTGAAATAGTTTTATTATTTTAAAGTATATTGCCTTAGTATTTCAATCCAAAAATTGTCAAATTTTTTGAAGGCCCTGTTGAATGTAACCTTTGACAACTATTAGCTAGTCAAAATAGAGACTCATACTTTGTAGTTTACATAGCATTTTTGGAAGTGTAATAAGATTTTTTTTTTATAAAATTTCTTAAATATTTACTTTGCTTGAATATTTGAGTTTTCACACAAAACTATTTTCTTTTCTTTCTCTTCTAAAGTCCATTGAATCTTGCTCTATTTCTAGTTTTCTTGTGGAACTTTCTCTTTGGAAGAAACTAAGAGTAGATTGGCAAAATTGTGTGCAAATGTTTTTGAAAAATATTATTTGTTACAAGTAACATACTATAGGGACCATATAGACTAAGTGATTGAACAAAACAGCAATCTCTAACAACTCATAGTATTTAACAAAGTTAGTTGAATTTCTTTTATGATGGCCAATTATAGTTTATATACAACCCAGCCATTTCAACATTTACAATAGTAAACACATACTTATGATTAGTTCATTTTATAGCTATTGAGTCTATTTGGAGGTATCTAGGCCTTGGTGTTTCTAAAGAAAAGCAAACACCTAAACCTTGTTTAAAGAATACCTTTGATCCTTTAAAGGTCTCCAACGTTGGCAGTTTGGTTCCAAATGGTTGCCAACAGTTCTTTTGGTGCTAGAAAGAGGGCTTGAAAATTTTTCCTCTAAGTTCATAAGCTTAATAGTCCTAGCACACTAATAGTTCTTTGTTGGCTTAAAAATTAGTTGCTATTTCGAGTTCATAATCAAACAGACTAATATTTTGGGAGATTTCAAATGTTCCAAAGAAATTGTTGATTATAAGACTGATTACTCATTAGAAGAAGAACAAAAGAAGGTTCTTGAGTTTGGAACAAGTAGCGGAGTAAAAACTAGAAGGGTAAGAAGATCACCTCTTCTGTCTAGTTTACTAGTCTATAAGAGAAAATCAAAGAAATATAAGAGTTCAATGATCAAAAGGAATTCTAATAGGATGGAAAATCCTTGGCAAAGAATTATGCCATTAGGATTTCAAAACTACAACAATATTCCTAAGGTGGTTTTTAAATATTTCCTTGAGCCTTTTATTTCTGGAAAAGTTTACTTAGTTGAAGAATACATCCACTTATTTAAGTTAGCTTTAGCTCATGCAAATATTCAACATAAGATCAAGCTTGTAGATTGTTTGTGGCAAATCTAAAGGATATATCACAAGTTGGGATGATATGAAAAATCTTTTCTTGGCTCAATTTGACAATCAATTAGATCAATAAAAATTGTATTGTGGGCTAGTATAAGCTAAGCAAGGAGTTAAAGAGTCAATTAGATATTTCAATATTAAGTTTCAATGAATTTTTGGGCTCTTTCAAAGACAATATTGACCATTAGATGAAGTGCTTAGAGATACTTATCTTAAGGCTATGAATCTCAATATTTCAATCTGGTTGAGAAGAACTCCAAACTTACTAACATTGCATGACTTCTTTAGTGAAGCTATACAACTAGAAAAATAGTTGAACTTGAATCATAAAGAAATTATCACAACCCAAAAAAGAGAATAGAAAATGATGATTCCTATGCAAGATTTTGCTCAACTTAAAACATTAATTGAACCATCTCATGTTAAGATAGAGCAAGAGTTAGAAATCAAATAAATTGAAAACGGAAAACTAATGAAAGACTTGTCCAACAAAGTAGTGAAACTAGAAAAAGCTTTAGCAAAAGTGAAAATTAAGAAAGAAAAGAAAAATAGAAAATATAAGCATTAGGAAACTAAGTTAGTAGAAGATGAGGATGAAAGTGATGTTGTTATGTTCAACTTCCTTGATATTGAATTTGATGATAAGCTATCTAGTGTTCATTATGCAAGCAAATCTTCTAACAATGGATCTAGTGATACCTATTCTCTATCAAGTTTTGAAGATGATATATCATTAGATGAAGAGTGTAATAACAATGAAGAAAATGGATATAATCTTTGATGAAAAGAAAGGTTAACTATTTCTAGGCCTCCAAATATTATTTTTGATCCATCTACTAAGAGAAAGGTTTTTGAACCAAGTAGAAGAGAGAAAAGTAAGAGTAAAGAAGATCAAGTAGAGTAGAGTACTCAAAATGAAAATCTTAATAAATGGATGAAGAAACCTGGTTTTTATGAAGATGCAGAATATGATTTAATTGAAGATCTTAAACATGTTAGGGAAAATATTAGCATATATCAATTACTATAGATAGTTGATCACCAAAGAAAGGCTTTGGAGTTCATTAAAGGCAAAAAGAGAGTTGGAGAATTAGAGTTAAGCTATGTATCCAACATTCACAAAAACTAGCTATGATTGTACTCCTAATATGGAAGCTCCTTATTTTTGTTTGACAATGAAATTAAAAGACAACTATCTTCATAATTATTTAGTTGATTTAAGAGCTACCTCTACTATCATGCCATTAACTATATGCAAAAAACTTGGTTTGATTCTTGAGAAATCCAATAAAAAGATTGTTCAAGTGGACAAAAGTAGAGTGAAGATTGTGGATTAACTGCCCAATGTTCTATTAGAAATTGCTTCTGAATCTTGTATCAAAAGTAGAGTAACTATTCAAGTAATAGATATACCAAATTCACATAGTCTTTTGTTGAGTAGAAGTTGGAGTTAGAATTTCTCTAGTTACATATCAATAGATTACTCACATATGTGGATACCTTGGAAAGGGGAACCAAATCAAACATACATGTATAGTGAGCCTTTATGAGCAAAAAAATTACTTCAAATGGGAAGAACAAAATTATTGAAACAAGAGCTTTTGAAACCAGAATTTGCATACTTCAAAAATTTTATAACTTGGAAAAAGAAGAATCTTAAGATGAGAGCAACTAGGAACTATACTTTGATGGTTCTTTTAACTCTAGAGGTGTAGGAGCCAAAGTAGTTTTACTAAAAGATGATTTCCCAAAATATTTAAGGCAATTCATCTATCTTTCCTTTGTACTAACAACAAGGCTAAATATGAAGCTCTGAGTGTTGGAATTAAAATAGCATTGGAAAAAGGAATCAAGGTAATCACCATTAAAGGAGACTCAAGATTAGTTTGCGAATAGGTTAAAGGTAATTGTGTAGTAAAAAGCTCATTCTTGGGACCTTATAAACTACTTTTCTATAAAATGTTGGATCAATTTCATCACTATAAAATAGAACATATAGGTAGAGAAGAAAATTATATAGTAGATGATTTAGCAAAAGTAGCATCAACATTATATGTGAAAAAATTGAAGGTTATGAAGGCGTAAAGATTGGGAATGAACATGAACCATTAGTACCATATAACAGAAAGCATTTACAAGTATTTGAAGATGAAGATCAAGTACTCAAGTTTATGAAAAATAAGCAAGAACTTGAGAGTCAAATCACACCTAAAACAACATTAAGGTTTAAGACAAATTCTATTCCCAAAAAAGTGATTGATTATGAACATGAATTTAATAAAAACTGGCTTATTGGAAAGGATATACAGAATCTAGATGATCAAACTATGAAGAAGTGAATTTTGGATCTACTAAGATACCAAAGATGTTAAATGTCACAAAGGAAAAGAATTTAGTTTTCAAGACAAATTTATTATTACTCCTGAAAAATAATTTAGAAAATTTTGCTTGGTCTTATGATGATCTTAAAATTTTTGACTAGATGTGATGACACATAAAATCCCTTTGATAAACAATTGTATGATAGCTAAACACAAATAAAGGAAATTTAATCCATCATTTGAGCCAGCTATGGAAGCTAAGATTAAGATGTTATTACAAGCCTATATTATATATCCAATTCAATATTCAACATGGCTTACTAACCTTCTCCTAGTAGGAAAGAAGAATGGTGATATTAGACTTTATGTAGATTTCAACAATTTGAATGAAGCCTTGGAAAAAGATAAATACCCACTTCATAGAATTAATGAAATGTTGATCAACGTATCATGTTGTCAAGTATATTCTTTCTTAGATGGTTTTTAGGCTAGAAACAGATCATGATAGACAAATGTAATAGATATAAACCAACATTTAACACCAAATGGGGAACTTTCACTTACCAAAGAATGCCATTTAGATTGTCAAATGTAATAGATATAAAACAACATTTAACACCAAATGGGGAACTTTCACTTACCAAAAAATGCCATTTAGATTGTCAAATGATAGAGCTACTTTTCAAAGAGCAATGAATTTAGCCTTTAAAGGTTTAATAGGTGAGTTCATTGTGGTTTGATTAGATGATATTACCATATTTTCAATAAGGAAGGAAGATCATATTAGTCATCTTCAACAAGTTTTTCATAGATGTTGCGAGTATGGTATTTCATTAAATCCTAAGAAATATATCTTTGTGGTTAAATCTGGAAGTTTACTAGGTCATGTAATTTGTCAAGAAGGAATTGCTATAGATAATTCCCAAATTCAAGAAGTACAGAATATTGAGCATACTACAAGTAAAAAGTCTCTTAGATCTTTCTTTGGAAAGATAAATTTCATTAAGAAATTTATCCTTGGATTCATTAAAATCACTAAACCTTTAACGCATATGCTAAAGAAAGATGTCTTAGTAGAGAAAACACCAAAATTAGAGAGAGCCTTAGTAAAAATTAAAAAGGCCATTTAGAAGCTCCTTACTTGGTAAAACCAAGGTTGAAAAAAGATTTCTAGTTATATGCTTTTTCTTCAAATGATCCAATTATTGACATTTTAACTCAAAGAGATAAAGGTCAAGATAAACTGATTAGGTTTTTTTGATATTAGTTGAAAAGTTTAAAGTTAAGTTATTCAGACTTAGAGAAATAGGCATTTGTAGTTATTAAGGCACTTTAGCATTTCAAATATTACTTAGAAAGCCCATTAGTTCATATTATGCTAATAGAGCCTACGGTTAAATAATTCTTAGCCCAAAATAAAATTGGATTGAAGAGAGGGAAATGGCTCATAAAGCTTCAAGGTTTCATATTTTCATTAGAAATATGAAAAACCATTAAAGGAATGGGTTAGCTAAGTTAATGACTAGAGAAGATGAAGTATGTGTGCTTAAGACTCATGAGGGAAATTGGTATGATGAGATTCTAGAATTCCTTGATAGACGAAAGTTTCCAAAAAATTTGATTACAAGTTAGAAAAGAGCTTTCTTCGAAAGGGCAAATAGATTTGTGGTTAAAGATGGAATTTTATATAGAAAGTATTTTGGAGGGGTTTTGTTGGAATGTGTTCAGAAGGATCAAATTGATCCTATCTTAGAACACGTCCATGATCATTCTAATTTTTTTACAAATCTCTTAAGTCTACAATGCAACATATACTTTGCTATGGTTATTATTGGCCTAGTATGTATCATGCTATTAGTTTGAAAATTCAAAGATGTTACAAATGTCAAATTCATGGACTGAAGATTAAAAAGGTTAGAGCTTCCTTAAAACCAGTAATTGTGGATAGACCAGTTTAGCAATGGAGCTTAGATTTTATTGGCACAATTACTTCTTCAAGAGTAGGACATAAGTGTATTTTCATAGTTACCAATTACTTTACCAAATGATATGAAGCAAAGGCCTGAAGAAAAAGTCTAGCATCAGATGTAATTAAATTCTTAGATGATCAGATTTTAAGTCTTTTTGGTCTACTTGAAGTATTGGTATCTAATATTGAACTTGCTTTTCAGTTTGAAGAATTTATAACATGGGCATTGAGAAAATCTATTTTCCTATTTTTCCCTGAAATTATTATCCTTAAGGAAATGGCTTAGCTGAATCTACAAATAAAAAGCTTATTTCCTACATTAAGAAGTCGATGGATGGAAATCCACGAAATTGGATCAATTACTTGCAGTCTGCATTATGGATTGATCGTATTAGATTTAAAAAGGCTATTGGAAAATTAGCTTATAACTTAGTTTATGGATTGCCCACTAGAATTGAAAACAAGATTATAAGTTTGGCCTTAGATTTTGTGCAAAAGTATAGTGAGAAAACTAATAAAGATAGAAGTTTCATGACCTTGCTCATCAAAAGAGAAGCCAAAATGGATAAAGATAAAGATAATTTATTAAAGAATGCTTCTCAAGTCAAAAGGTGGTTCGATACAAAGGCTCTAAAAAGAACTTTTATAGTCGGTAATCTTGTATTATTATGGAATATGACGAAGCTAAATATATTTTTGACAGCATGGATTGGTCCATTTTAGAGCAACAAATAATTATTAGAGAACACATACAAGTTATCGACATTAGATGGGATGGAATTATAGTTTCTATATAATGTTTTATACATAAAACATTACTTTGGGAAATTGCCCCACAACTTAAAACTATATATATATGTATGTAACTATAATAATATTTAGTATACATAGTAGTAAGTAATAGAATTTAATATATATGCTTAATAGTCATATAGATAATAAATAATATATGTACATATTCTATAATATTTAACCATAGCATATATATCCTATCTGTATGCTTATATAAGTCTATATAGTATTATTAAAACATGTATACGTTAGAGTAATAGTTTAAAAATATTTAATTTAAAGTGTTAGTTAAATTATTTAATTTATATCATCTTAAGTAATCATTACTTGTCATGTGTGTAACTGGGAGTAATGGTTAGACAACCACATAGTGGTGAATTAATTTCAACAACCAAATAGTGGAATTTGAATTAGCCAACTATATGATGATGGAAATTAAATAAGTTTTGGCTAACTGGCAAAGTTGGTTAGTAGAATTGGTAGGAATTTCAAATTTACCTTACACTATATAAAGAGATGTGAATTGTTTGGAAATGCATCATTTCTTAATTCAAAGTTTAAGTGAAAAAGCAAGTGAAGTTTTAATGTGTGAGGTAGAAAGATGGTTCTTGGAGAGAGGGCAATAAGAAGGCCTAGAGCATGTATTGAGAGCCTATTATAAAGCAACCACCTATGGAGAATTTAGTGAAAGCCCTTTCTTACTTTGGCTTTTAGATGAGTTTAGATTTCTCATTGGTGGACTTTTTATACATTCCAATATTTGGGGTAGCTTTCATGAATGCACCACTGAAGCTAAATATCAAGGAGAGTCTAGTAAAGATGATTTTTGGGAGAGGATTTCATGTCTCAAGACATAGAAGCAACTAGTTGGGGAGAACATCAAAAATCAACAGCCAAAGAGTTAGATGAAAAAGAAGCAAAGACAGTTGTTAAAGATAAAGATGAAGACCAAGTTGAGGCTTCAACTAGGCAGGAAGAGGAAAGACGTGCATTCATCATAACTAAAATTACATATGAAAGGGTTCATGATATGATAATCCCTAAAAAATTTACTCTAAATATTCTTTTTCTGCCCATAGAATTGTTTGTATGATATTGAGTTTTTATAGTTTCCTAAGTTTTATTAGGAATGAGGTTTTTATTTCATCAAACCTTAAGTTTGGTAGAAGTTTTCCTTAAAAAATATTTGTATTTTTGTAGATATGTTCAATAAAGCCTTGTTTTGGTGGTGATTTAGTTGGTAAGTAATTTTAAGCATCATGGATTTTAAAGGAATTTTAGGGGTGGGGGGTGGAATAAAATGTTGGCACATTTTGGTCATTTTATGAAGCAGGAATATGAAATCAATAGATATGGTAAAAATATATAAGGATAAAAGATATGCAATTGAGGATAATAAGTAACATTACCTATCTAAGTTTTAGGTAAATGATCTATTTAATGCTACTCAATTTAGTTTGGCTATAATATTCACATGGAGTTTTAATTGGGAGTATGAGATGGATTACATTTTTAGTTCTCAATATCTTTGAAGTTTTTAGTTCTAATAGATACAATGGCAATTAGTATTCCTTTTGCTTGAGGCTAAATTTGGCATTCAAGATAAGCATGTTACAAGGCCCTTATGTTTGAAGTTTTGGTGGAAGCAATCAATTTGAAATGAGCATTTAGACAAAAATCCATGGCTAGGATATCAAGAATTTAACAAGTTTAAAGCTTGAAAAATGCACTACAATAATATCATGAGAAATCCTTTGTGATTAACTAATTGAATCTTAGTTCTGGAAGTTGAAAAATACTTGAAACTGAGAAATAGTAAAGGTTTACTATTATTTGTGAAATCATATCCTAAGTTATTGAAGAGGCAAAAGATTAGAAGTTAACATCAGCAAATCAAAATTCTTGCTCTAAATAAGAACAAAAACGATTAATGTAGCTCATCATTTCAACCATTGCAGCATTAAGTGGATTTTGCTACCTGAGATGAATTCCAAGAGAAATGAGTTCCTACACATGTATACAAAAACACAAAAAACATATACAAGACATACTTTGACAAGATGGGGCAGTTCTGAAGGTGGACAAAGCACCAAATAGAAACATGGGCAAAGAATTGACACCAAGATGGGTGATCGTAGTAAAGGGACTTCTATATGTGATCTTTTAATTTATATTTTTGCCATTTGTACCATCTTCTCAAGCAAATAATAATGAATTTTTACTAGTAACATCACATCATAGCTTTTCCCTGCACAATCGTCACAATTGATGAATTTTTCACTTACTCACACCCAAAAGATTTAATAGTGACAATTGCAATTTTCATATGAAAATAGAAAACCCTAATGTGTGGTAGTGTTAGTAGCATGGCCAAGGAAAAGCTAGAAAATGCAGAAAGGAAATTTAGTACTCAATGGCGGGTTTAATCCAACCCATAGAAGGCCAATTGCAAACCCTAAAAAAAATTTGAAATAACCAAACAAGAAAAATAAGCAGTTCCAATCCCCATGTCAATGACAATAGTAGAGGTGGCACTGATGCATAAGATCATGATGGCTAGAAACGTAGCTACTTCCAATAGCAATGGAGCTAGGAGCACTGGTAGTTGATAAACAGGAACAAGCTAACAAGTGGAGCTCGAAGAATTTTTGAGCAACTCTACAATTGATAGAACATGCATCTACACACTGGGTATGTCAAATAAGACTATGATCTAAACACATGCTTGTTCATCATGGTGATACCACTCATGCACTGATTACATGCCAATGAGAAATGCAATAGTGAAAGTAGTAAGGCGACAGTAACACAATAGCAACAAACCTTCATGCTCGAACTACGTTGGAGAAATTCATGTTTTATCTTTTATGTTGAAAGTTTGGCTAGAGAATTATTGAAAACATTATATATATATGATAGCCACAAGTTATAATATAAGTTTGAAAAAGGTAATACATGTACATGTGGCAACATTATGATTTAGAAAGGTGGATCTATAGATATTTATTTATTTTAAGCTAATTTTCATATAAAGGTTGTATAAAAACTCAACTAAATTTCATAAATGTTTGCATTTAAAAGGACACTTGCCAATTTTGGCATGTATTTCTCTAATTTTTATAACTTCCTATGATAACTCCTATGATATTTGTTACCAAGGAAACACTTGGAAAACATAGCTCAAATTTCTGATAACCTCCATGGAAGTTATAACCTCTAGGGTGGTTATAAATTAATATTCCTAGATATTGGTAATACCCTAAACTTATCATGATTGTAACTACCTTAAGGTCACTATAAAAGGACCTTTAAAGGTAGAATTTGGAAGAAGGATTTCAAGAAAAGATAATTGAAGATTATTTGTTAGATGGCTTGCTAAAGACATCAATTCAACTGCTTTGTTTTAATTCTATGAATTCATTTCTTCCCATTTTTTTAGTTACTTACCTAATGGTTTAGGTAGCATCATGCTTAGTATTTAATTCTGGGATTCTTTCTAGGTTGCTTTTATAGCTTTGTTTTTGTGCAATATTAGACTACTATTGAGATTTGCCATAGAAGAGCTTATGTTGTTAAAAAGCCTCAAGAGTAATTTAGTATTAATATCTTAATGAAATTTCTTGTTTTGAGCATAAAGGATCTAGAAAAATCTTTGGTATTTTAAGATGACTAAAATAGTTTCACTATTTTAAAGTGTATTGCCTTGGTATTTCATTCCAAAAATTGTCAAATTTTTTGAAGGCCCTGTTGAATGCAATCTTTGATAACTATTAGCTAGCCAAAATAGAAACTAGTACTTTGTAGTTTACGCAACATTTTTGAAAGTGTAATAAGATTGTCTTTTATGAAATTTCTTGTTGAGCTTAGAAGGTTTGGAAAATTCGTAGTTAATGAATTGGAATAACTTTATTGTGAATTGTTTCCTGGTGTCAATTTATCTTGCTTAAATATTTGAGATTTTACACAAGACTACTTTCTTTTCTTTCTCTTTTAAAGTCCATTGAATCTTGCTCTATTTTGATTTTTCTTGTGGAACTTTCTCTCTAGGGGAAATTAGGAGTAGATTGGCAAAATTGTCTTCAAATGTTTTTGCAAATTTTTATTTATTACAAGTAACATACTATAGAAATCATATAGGCTAAGTTATTGAACAAAATAGGAATCTCTAACAACTCATAGTATTTGACAAAGTTAGCTGAATCTCTTTTATGATAGTTGATTATAGTTTATACACAACCCAACCATTTTAGCATTCACAATAGCAAGCACGTACTCATGATTAGTTCATTTTATAGCTATTGAGTATATTTGGAGGTATTTGAACCTTGATGTTGCCAGACTAGGAAGCACCTAAGCCCTATTTGAAAACACCTTCGATCCTATGATCCCTTTGAAGGTCAGAAGACCTAGAGGCCCCCAATGTTGGTAGTCTAGTCCCAAATAGTTGCCAATAGTGGTATTATAAACCATGATCTCATTGTAACTGATGTTTGATGAGCTGTAGCTTATTCCAATACTTAGCCATACAAGTCACAAGTGTTCATGTGTGACTAGATTATAAATGTTACTGAATTGATGGTAAGTTCATAATCATTGTCTTCTCACTTAGAGTTAACAAGGTGCAAAACATATAGTTTAACTCTTAGTAGACTATATAATAAACTAATGTTGCTTAGTGATGAGTGGCTAGGTACCCCTACACTCAACCATATGAATATAAGTGTTCACGCACGATCTGGTCAAACTTCGTAGATAGGCTAGTTGTGGTGTCTAGATAGTTATATGTTGATCGCAGTTTGCTGTCTTCCCACCTAGACTAGTATTTTCTTTGTCATGTATGGTTTAGTCCAGAGTTAGATGTATGATGTGGTCCTAAACTAATGCTACTCCTTGAGGCAATGGAAAATAACTTTGTTTTAAGCTAATAGGGAATGAGCATATGTCCTTAATCATCCATATACATCTTGGACCTTGTGTACTACTTCTGGGATTACCAAGCGCATGTTACTTAAGCACTCCTAGATACGCTACTGGGATACCAAGTAGTCACACTTAAATGCTCATGAGTAAGTTGTACTCATTTCACATTTAATAACAGGGATAGTAAATGAAGGTAAAGAAATAGTAATTAAGAAAATAATAAATAACAATAATAATTAAGCAATTAAAACTAAGTGAATGCTGCAATGATAAAGTAATCTTGATCTTTATTGCTAGTTATGCGCGTGTCCAAGTATGTTACACTCAAATAAAGGTTCTGTACAATTACAATCATCACACTATGGGCATGAACTAGGGAAAGAATTGAAATGAACTAAAAATAACAAAAAGACTCTACTTCTATCCTTACTTACTAACTCCCCCCTTTCTGTGCACCTAAATGTGGTATTTATAGGCTTACACAGGAACCATGATATCGTGTATTTGTTATCGTTATCCAGGTTGCAATATCATGTACCCGATATTGAGGGTCTGATATCAACATGTGCCGATATCAACGGTTCAATGTCAAGGGTCCGATCAGCACCTAACAAATCGTGATTCATCATATCCCCACGATTGAATAAAAAATCTTCCTCGAGTCAAAGAAAGTGAGGAACAAGTTCATTCAATTATAAATAGGGGATAGGTATGAGATTATTGAATGACCATGGACTATTTCATGCTGCAATGTGGGACTAAACAAAATTTGGACATAGGCACAAAAGCAAAAACTTGTGGAACTCATGGGATTTATGGTGGTGGTGGCTCCTCCATGGGTGCCTTTCCTTTGTTCTACACTCTAGGCTTCTGAGATTGATACTATTGAAGAAGCACTTGACATTTCTCCTCTTCTATCTGAGGATTATGAGCCATCCATGCTGATGTTCCAATGCTTGATGGAGTCAATACTTTCCATGGACACGATAGCTATAGGAACACTTGATTGGCCTTAACATGCCATGCCGCAAATAGCCGTCATTCCTCTTCATAGGCTCGGGCCCTAACCTCTCCACCTTTTTCTTAGCCAGATTGTGTAGTAACAGGAGTTCCCTGATGGATGCTGAATGATTGTGCCTCCTACTCTACATGTTCTGCATGAGGTCCTTGGCCTCTGCCTTCCCCTAGGCATTTAGTTGCACCTTGAGAAGGTCCTCCTTGTTGTCCTCTTTTAGGGCCCATCTATAATCACACAAAGATCAATTGTTAGTAAGGTTATTCAAAGAAGTTAAATTATTTCATACCTTACTCATTGCCTACAATAAATGTTGAATTCTTTATTTAGTGTGATTTTAAAGTTAGAAATTTTTCAAGGAAGTTTCCCTAAAAGTTTAATGTCAGACCTATTTTTTGTTTAGGTGACACATAAAAGGACATGTAATGGTTTTGAGGAATGTTTGATAAAATGATGATAAAGGAAAGAATAGATTTGTCAATGAAATACTTGGAGGGTATAAAATGATGTGGTGGTGTGCAACAAGTACAAATTACAAAAGTCACGCAAGTGGATGCTCCCCAAAGAAAGTTCCAACCTATAATGCCCTTGCGTAACCACACCTTAAAATGTCTGTAGGCACTAGAAGGGTTAAATGTAATCTGCACTAATGTAACAAAACACACACATGTTAAATACTACCGTGATGAGGTATGAATTCTATGCCACACAAGAAACAAGTTAGAAATACTTAGACAGTGAGGTGAAATGAATCGTAGAAGGGATTGCAGAGATTGGGACATGAGGTAACTAACCCAGGATATGATGAATCTTGAGTGTAGGGCATAATTAATGTGTCATTAGCCTGTTGCTTTAAAATCAAGACCAAGTCCATTCCTCCAATCAGTGACATCACATTTTTTCATCCAATGATGGGCAATCATAAGAGCACCACGACAGCAAGGCATACGATCACTTGGCATTTTGCCCAAGGGAGGAGTGATTTGGAATCTAGGACACACACACACAAAATTTTTCTTTGATCTTTCCTTGTGTGGTTCATCTTTTTTTTTCTAGCTGCTTTGGGACTTTGTCCTTTTCAATAGTGAATTAGAGAAGCCGCCAACCTTCAAGCATGGGTGCATGTCTTTCCAGTGGGACCCCCAGAACAGCATTGAGTTTCTTTATTTGAGTGCCTTCATTACTCTTACTCCCATTTTGCATTAGATCTACAAGGATATTAGTACAACCAGGCTATACGATAGCACCTATAGATGTCACCAAAAAGAATCCACAAGTCCCCTTGATGTTACACCTTGGCCATTCCTTCTTAGTCCATCATTCTTCGCTCTGGGCATAATGAGCACAAAATTACTTTTAATTTTTCATGATGAAAAGAATATCATCATACCCAAAGTAGAACCTCTTATTAATAAAATGGGTGGGTGGATGTTGTGAGCTCACTGTCCAAATAATTAGTGACTTGTGACTCGATAGCATAGAACAACCCCTCAACCGACTAGTTACATGAGTGTTTTATTCATAGATGAGATTACACACAAAAATATAAAACAATAAATTAGAAATGAAAAACTAGAAAATAAAAAATTGTAAAATCAAAGAAAAAGAAAAAAATTTACTAATTCTACTTGTTAGAATGGGGGATGTCCCCCATGACTGAACCTTTGATCATGGCAAGAATTAATAAATGGAAAGTGTGGATCCATGCATGTTGGAAATGTTGGGGATCAATCATATCCAAACCACTGGGTGTCTTTTGAGGTGGTGGTAGGAATATACCCAAATTGAGATTCACACACTTGATTGTAGTAGGCATAGTGGGGTAGATTATAAGATGTGGTCATGTGATAAGGAGTTGACCCACTATGGCACCTGTGACTGTAAGATGGTGTGCAAGGATCAATATGTCTCCCTACATGGTTATATTTATTGGGCCACATAGTTATTGGAGTGTTGATTAGTGGCCCTAAGAAGGAAATAGGAGGCATTGTGTTTGAGGAAGTAGATGCATCACAATGCTGGACTTGTGCTGGGTTGGAGGATGTAGTGGTTAAGCATGTTATCTCTTCCTTTGGTCGTGCCTAAAGAAAGGATGCTTTTGATGTTGTGGAGGGCCTCCACTACTATTGATTGTAGTAGCACAAATAATGTTCATGGGTTGGTGCTATGATGCAAAACCTTCTAGTACTATTGGTGGCGATGTAGAAGGAGGTGAAGGATGAGAATATTGAGGGTAAGGAGAAGTATAAGGAACATGAGGTGGTGATCTTGTTGGAGAGGACATGGGCTGATAATACTTAGGAGAATGATAACGATGTGGTGAGATAGAGGCTGCTAACCCAGTTGGGGAAATAGGATGCTAAACCTGATAAGCGCTTGGGTTTAGATGGTATGAAGGGTGTGACCAATTTGAGGGTGGCCTCCCCCATGACTGGGATTTTTTCCATTATGATTGAACACGGTATTTTTGTACGAACTCTAGATGTAACATTCCCCCCAATGCTCATGTAAATGTGACAAGATTGGGCATTGACCTTTGGGGTGATTGTACAAGTGAATGTTACATTGATACATATGATTAGCAGTCGAGTTCTTATCCTTATTCTCTTCAACCCTTCTTTTCGATTGTCTAAGGATGTTATGTCCTACTTCTTGGTTCTTCATGGTTCTACCTCTAATAGTGTTGGCATATTCTCCATATTTTTCATGTATCCATTCTGTCATCTTATTGATCTTTGCCTAAATTTCATCTAGTGATTGTAGTATTGGCAAAGATGATTCCACCTCCTTGAGGTGAGTTGATTTCTCCTCTTCATGATCATGGACCTTTGCTAATTCAAGATTTTGATCCCATTGAGAGCATTCAACATTCTTCCATTTAGTCATTTCTCCTTCTTCTTTTGCTACTCGCTTACTAAGCTCTTGGAATTGGTGGGTTTGTAGCTCATATAGTTGACCTCGGGCATACATCCCTAGGGTCTCCCTTGTTTCATTACGGAGCCCATCCATGATGTGATACATTAGCCTTTCCTTGGAGAATCCATGGCTTGGGTAGTTGTTTAACAATGCATAATATCTTTCTAAGGCCATGTCCAAGGGTTCATATTACACTTGTTTCCACTCTTGGATTTGCTTCCTCAAGGCTGAAACTCTTACATAGGTTTGATATCTTTCATTGAAGAGTTCTACCATTGTCGGCCAACGTCGAATTGATTTTGGTCTTAAGGACTTGTACCATATTTTTTCTTGGCCAACAAGTGTCGTAGGAAAGAGCTTAAGTTTTTGCCACCCATTATCAATATTGTTCAATACATAGGCATCATGGAAGGCTTGTAAATGATGTTGTGGATCTAAATCATAGCCTCTTGAAAATTTTGGAAAGTTGTTTAAATCAAGCCTGGGTAGACGACTTTCCTTACAATGCATGTGGGATATTCAAATAGCCTCTTGTATATGCATTAGGATCTTAGTGGCCAGCAGGGGTTCATCATCACTAGGTAGGTTATGAATTTGTGAGTTGGGATGATGTTGTCTTTGTTTACGTACATAGGAGACCCTTGCATAAGATTGAGTATTCCAAACTTCATCTTCATCATCATATAATTTGTTGGTTCTCAATGAATTTCCTTACTAGTTGTTGCATTGTCATAGTCTTGTGAGAGAGACATTGTGATGAATTGTGTGTGACTTATCTGTAATTAGTTTCTCTCTAAAAGATATATAGTTAATGCTTCTTTATAGCGATCTTGGATGATATAACTAATCTAGATAACTAGCACCATCCCTGGCAATGGTGCCAATGATGAGTGGCTAGGTACGCCTACACTCAACCATACGAATACGAGCATTCATGCACGATCCAGTTGAACTCCACAGATGGGCTAGTTGTGGTGTATAGATAGTTACACATTGATCGCAGTTCACTATCTTCCCACTTGGACTAGTATTTGCTTTGTCATGTATGGTTTAGTCCAGAGTGAGCTGTATGATGTGGTCCTAAACTAATGCTACTCCTAGAGGCAATGGAAAATAACTTTTTTTTAAGCTAATAGGAAATGAGAAGAAAAATCTAAGCTATCCTAAGTGTGATGAGCATTCGTCCTTAATCATCTGTACACATCTTGGACCTCGTGTACTACTTTTGGGATTACCAAGCACATGTTACTTAAGCACTCCTAGATACACTACTAGGATACCAAGTAGTTACACTTAAATGCTCATGATTAAGTCGTACTCATTTCATGTTTAATAACAGGGATAGTAAATGAAGGTAAAGAAATATTAATTAAGAAAAAAATAAATACTAATAAAAATTAAGAAATTAAAACTAAGTGAATGCTGTAATGTTGAAGTAATCTCGATCTTTATTACCAATCATGCGTGTGTCCAAGTACGTCACACTTAAATAAAGGTTCTATACAATTACAATCATCACACTACAGGCATGCACTGGGGAAAGAATTGAAATGAACTGAAAATAACAAAAGGACTCTACTTCTATCCTTACTTACTTACTCCCCCCTTTCTGTGTGCCTAAATGTGGTATTTATAGGCTTACACAGGAACCATGATATCGTGTATTTGATATCGTTATCCAGGCTATGATATCATGTACCCAATATCGAGGGTCCGATATCAACACATGTTGATATCAAGGGTCCAATGTCAACGGTCCAATATCAAGGGTCCGATATCAGCACCTAACAAACCATGATTCATCACTTGGCTTTAAGTATGCAAAGTATAGACATAGTGGACAATGAATGTAATTTTTTATCTCTAAGTATGACAAAAATGTAAAGCTATTCTATCCTAATGGCATTAAGTATTCATTCCTAGTTTTTTGTGCATCTCTTAGGCTAATGTAACTATTATTAGGATTGCCAAGTAACTTTACTACTAAAAGAATCAGGTAAAGTCACTACTGAGTTACTAAATAAATGCACTTTATACTCAAAACTAGTCATACTTATTCCACCTTACTAATGAACATTGGAATAGTAAATGACTTAATAAAAGTAAACAACATGGAAAAGTAAATTTGTTCTAAGTGATATGTTGTAATGATGAAGAACAATCTTGATCTTTATTTCTATTCATCCAAGAACAATCCACTCAAATAAAGATTTCGTATAGCTGTAATTCATCATACTATAGGAATTTACAATTAATTCTAACTTTGAGGAAACAAACTACAAGAAGTTCACTAAGTGTTGGAGTCAAAATTTTTTTCGACGTAATGGTGGTCTTATATTTATAAGCATGATAATGACCCACTATATCATATTTATGATGACATATGTTAGGCTACAATATCACATCTACAATATCATATATATGATAACAAAGTCCTTTACAATAAGCATTTCATCATACCTTCAGAACTAATTGGAAGCTCATTCTTGAGTTCAAACAAAAGGAGAATAGAGTTCCTTACAAACTTATGAGGTTATATAGACTTTGACATTGTAACACATATTTATATGACTAACTCTACTATGAATGCTACATCTTTGTTTGAGTGGTATTATAAAATTATTAAGCAATGCATGATTGACACATGAAAAAAATAAAATAAAATAAAAGTAATCAAAACTAATCTTGATGTATCACCTTCATGTTCCTAGCAATGGTGGATCATCCACTGGTTTCTTCTCTTTATCATCTAGTTTTTGGAAATTTGTTTAGTAGTACTCTAAGCTTTTCTTTTTTTGTTTTAGGGTCATGCACCTTCCATGCACATTTCTTTTTTTGTTTTAGGATCATGCACCTTCCATGCACATTTAGCAATGTTAATAGGAGTCAACACTTGTCAGGAACATGATAGCTATATAAAAAGATTTTTGGCCTTAACATAACATGTAGTAAATTGCATTCTTTCTATCTCAAAGGCTTTAGCCATCTTTTGTAGTTCTTGGTAAGTATTCATTCTCTCAACCAAGTTTGCTACAACATCTTTTTGGACCTAGTAGCTGGATTTGACTACTTGTAATTTGGAGTTTGCAATGTGAAGCTTCTTTTGTTTATCTTTCATGTTTGCAAACTATTTTTTATATATAGAATATACTTTATCCACTTACTACTTCAATTCTATTCTTAGCATTCTAGTTATCAATATGGTTAAGTTAACATAGTGGAGATTTGATAATCTCATAAATTTTGTCAATTCTTGTATCTGTAGGTCTTTTTTCTTTATCTCAACTTGATGAATATGGACAAGACTATCCAAGATGAGTTGCCAATTAGGTATTTTCTATGTGATTGAACTAATCTTGGCTTTGGCCATCTATATTTCTTTCTCCTTAATCTGTTTGTACATGCCCACTTAATCTCTAATATTTTTCTTGAGTCTCTCATGCTTCTTAACCTCATTTTACCATGTGCTAATTTCAATAGCTAATTAAACTATTGTACTTCTTTCATTAATAGGCTTATGTTCTCATGGGTCAATTGTCTTAAGTTGAGGTTGACTCTCGTGAACTACTCTCAAGATAATAGATAATTTCTTCTAGTATGTTCTTTATATTTTCAATGTTCATCAACATCAAATTCTCTACAACAATTATTTTATTTTCTTCCTCTAATATAGAAATGGTCTTAGCATGTGTGTATGTATGGGCTTTTGCTACTGAGGCATTCCACACTACCTTTTCTTCTTTTCATCTCCTTTTATCTTTGCTTGATCATTAGTTAACCAATCTACTCATCTCTAAATTATGCTAACTATTAAGGTATAATTTGTCATGTAGGGTCTTATCTTTTGGGTCTTGACCAGTCAGCCAAGATTCTAGCGCTAGATTACTGTTGTTGTAGAAATGTTACCTCATTTGTGACTAACTTGCAAGTCATATCCATGGAGGAATGGTCCAAAGTTAAAGAAATCATCAAGATAAAGTCAAATCCAATCAAATCCCATACTTAAGACTATCACTCATAAATGAAATAAAAAATCATAATCCTAAATTCTAATCTTAAGTTCAAGAGTGAGAATAAATGATTAAATCAAATTGAAATCATAGAGTACAAACGTAAATTATGAAGATCACAAGGAGGATGTCATCCAATCTGTGACTCTACCTTGTTTCTTTCATGATGCAATAACCTTGATAATCTACCAATGGACTTTAATGGTCTATAGTTGCCACAAGGCTGAATAGATCTTCACTTGGCAATTATTTTTAAGGAAATTAAGAATTGGATTTCAATTTGACATGGGTTCTCTTGGGTATTACCTCTCGTATTAAGTGCATTTTTGTTCCATTTATACTTGAAGAAATTACATCATAATTAGGAAAATGTCATAATTTAGAAATATTGATACTGATCGAGAGAATTGATGGAGATTGACACAATGCTATGGTGGTATCGATTTGTATTGCATTGGCGATGTTCTTCTATGGCTGATTTGTATCATGTTTGCGGTGTAGATTGATATTCAAATTCCATTGAAAGGTGCAACTTCCTTTTGTTGAATAATATTGATCTTCATTGCAAGCATTATGGAAATTAGAATGATTTGGATCAGTCTAACTTGATTTCAACAATGTGGATCGATATAGTTTTCTTCAGAATATATTGAAGTTCTCAATTCCAATCGAGATCTTCATAGATGTTTGCTAGTCCTATGATATCCTGCAATAGCACAAACTCAACAAAGTAATTAGTCCTTATCACTAGGCATCAATGAAATTGATGAACTTCAATATGGTAATTTAAAAAAATAAAAATTAGACAAGTTTTATCATAGAAATTGGGCATTTGAGGGGTTCAAAAAAATCCCCTATGATCCTTTAGCTAGTGCCTAGCTAAGAAAGGTAGCAAAATGATAGAGAAGAGAGATATATACAAAACTAAGCATGTCTATTATGTTAGAAAAAATCCTAATCCTTACAACACAATGGCTAGGCTTTCCTGGTTAGAAACTAAATAAACAAAGCTTCATCAAATAAGCCTTTTCTATAAATATTAATAATAATTAAATTATCCATGAGCTTTTAAACATTAATCATTCCTCCATTCCACATAGTGAATATAACATGGCTAAGCAAGAAAATGGAACAATACTATATCGTAAACTAATCAAAATATTCATATCGTTTATCAAAGTTGGAACCATAAACATTCCCTATCCATGATCCAAGTTTACTACAAGAAGAAATTAAGTACATAATACTAAAGGATAAAACCTATGTTAGCCAATCAACAATGGCTTAATCACCACAACAAACCCACAAAAATAAAATGGATTTCATAGAAGAATCAGGCCTTTGGTCCTACCTCTACCTTCATGTCCTCCTCATAGTGAGAGAATTCAACTCCCTCATCATCATCTCTAATTTAAGTGTGGACATTCTTCTCGATGTATGCTACCCTCCTATCCATGACTGTGAGAGTGGAGCTCATCTTCTCTAGCACTATCAATATCTCCCACTTGGTAGACTTTACCTCTTGAAACTGAACTTGCATCTTTTCTCTGAATTCTAAAACTTCATTAACCTCTAATGCTAATTAAGTGCTTGGGTTGTCAGATTCCTTAATAAAGGAATTAACCCTAGTGCAGATTTTAAGGAATTGGGTGAAGTTATCATTTTTCAACATTGTAAGTTGTACCTTTGTACCCATTTGAGGCTTCACCATCCATGACTTTCTCAAAATGGTTAAAATAAGAAAAGGAAAGAAAATTTTAAGTGCATCATCATTGTAGTGATACACCAAGTACGTGATTGCCAAGTACATGAAATTTTCCTTCTTGCCAAACTTCAAAGCCTTCATCACTTAGAGAGCTTGACATAAGACATATGTGGTGTGTGTGGATGATAGGATGTTTGTAATGATCATCCTAGCCATCACACAGTGCTTAGGCTATAGGTTCATGAAGTGTAGGCCCTGAATTTGTAGCTTATCAGAGTTTGATTCTTCGATGAACTAGTGGAAGAGATCATATTTCTCTTCTATACTAGCTTTAAGCTTGAGAATGTCCTTCCCTATGGCCAAAAGGCCCAACCATTCTTGTAGTCTCATGGTAGTAATCTTTATCCTAGTTTTCCTTGTGAAGGAAACCAGGTATAGTTCAAGTGGGTTTGCCTTAGTCAAATGTGGATTTAGGTTCTTATAAAATTCTAGGACTTCCTTCTAGTAGAACCAATCAATAGGAGGTCGAATGAATGTCCTACTACTTTATGACTACATCGATGTGGTTGAACCACTAAGTATAATTTGCCTCATGATGGTATGGAGAAATCTTCAATCTTTCATTCCTGGAAGCCTAAAGAATGATAAGAAAGTTAAACATTTATAAGTTATAAATAAATTCTTCACTAAAGCCTATTCTTACATTGGCTTTCTACTTTGAGGTTGATGAATTAGCCATTTATACCATTACTTATGCGTGAAAATTGTTAACAAAGTTAAAAATGCCATTTTCATAACCCTAGGATCTAAAACTAACTCTAACAAGAAAGATATGGCTTACCTAGTATACAGAAAGGTAGTGCTTGTATGACATGGACCTTTGCTACCTTGTTGTGATCTCTCAAGAGATGGAAGGACAGATAAGTGGCTGGAGAAGTAACCCCTAATCACTAGAAAACATGTAACGATCGGAGAGGATTTTATAGGGATAATATCTATTCCCATGGGTGATGCATTTATATAATAAGACCACCTCCTTATTGTTACTTTTATAGGATAATTCCTTATATATTGATCCACATCAATAAGATCTACATGAATTGATATGATTGTATATTAACATATCAAAGTTCATCATGGCCACACTATTTAGATGCGAAATTTTTAGAAAAATTTTTCTATATTGATCCACATTGATCAAATCAATAGGGATCAATATTATTCAATATTGACATATAGATTTGAATCGATCAGATTAGTACAATTATTGATAACCTAAATGTAAATTCCACCCTTATCAATTTGAATCGTGAAAATTGATGTATGTTAATTAAAGTTATTGCAACACATCAAGAACATGATGTCTATCGATATGGTTAAATCTAAAATATTTCTATTTCTCCTAGTGCATCTATGGATATTGATTCCACAATGTACCTCAATAAAATAATCTTATTAATCACATCTTATCGCTCTCTTCTATATAAATTGATATTAAGAAAATAATTTTATCCTCACAAGGTTTACTTTGTATGTTGGAAGGATGACTTAAAATCTCAAGGTTGCTACCTTTCCTAAGTTTTAAGTATTTGAGATGCATTTCTTTCAACCAACTCATTTTCTAACTTTCCCTTAGATCAACTTCCATGTTGGTTATACCCTACTATCCTATCCAATTTGAGGTGCTTATCCCCCTCTAATTAATCTAGGATATGTCCCATTCTAGGTTAATTAGTTGAATTATTTTTAGTGGAAAATTATACATAGGTAAGCCAAGAGAATAGGTCAAAAGAAAAAATGCTATGGATTTTATATATTCTCTCTATATATGAAACATCAGTGTGCTTTGATCTTTCAATTATTAGTATCCATAATGCTTTGTCATAGTAGGGATCTCAACCAATGACTCCTATGGAAGCCACATTCGTAAATAATTGAAGGATCAAAGAGTTTAATTGCATATGAACATAATAGGTGGTAGCCTGAAGAATAAGTAGGGAAATATAGGTAGAAATGAAAATTGATATAGGAAGTAGAAATAGTCTAAATATATAAAAGAAAAGTGTGTCAAATAATATTTTGTGAGGTATGAAGTAACACAAGTGAGGGGACGAGATGGACTAAGTACGGTAAATGGATATAAATGATAGTAACTCTTAAAATACATCATTAGATAAATAAACCTATCTTATATAGTGTCATATCCTAGTTCAAATGTGGTAGCATATGAAATTATATTTAAGAATCACTGCTCCACCCATATGCACTCTACTCATAGAAGGGGGTTTACATGGGATGCTTTGAATTATGACCGTTTGAGCATCATCTCAACTGTAAGGTTCTTGTGGGAGTTTGGCTTGGCCCATGATGGAAGGTTCTTGTGGGATCATCTTTTTTCTTCTTAAAAAAAAAACTATATTTGGCCTTCTTCAATCATGAGGTTCTTGTGGGAGCCAAATTCATTTTGTATTTTTTATTTGAATGGGCTACTCACATGGGTGTTGATTGAGTTTCAAATGCTTTTATCACCTTAGATGCTAGATCCATTACAACACATCCTTTCCACTATATTGACTCAGTCAAGTAGGTAATTAATAGGACCATGCATCAATGAGCATTAACCTAAACTTATCTATTTCACCCTTATAACTCATGAAACTTATACCTAAGGAATATTCTTTGAAAAGAAACCAATAAAGTTTATTATAGAGAATTTATTTATTTATTACTCTAAGGTTCAACCTTAGTTGGATTTTGGATTTAAACCTACCTATCTCAAGGTAGAGGGAGTGTTTGTCTCCCTTACATCCCAGACATGATGCTAATGAATTCTTTAGGGTTCCAACTTACAATAGAATTTCCTATTACCCTCTACATTTTTCAAGGTAAAAGCTATAGATGATTGTGTTTTTATTGTTTTTACAATACTAAATAAGGTATTTGTTTGAAATTACTTCCCATATCCATAACTTGCACTTGAGCATTATCATCACATGGCTCCTCCTTGGGGTAATTGAAATCATTTAGTTCTACCAACTCATCCTCTCCTAGTTCCTCAATTTGATGTTGATGGTAATGCTTGAGTCTATGGCCATTTACTAGAAGTGTAGTAGATAAGTCTTCATGGGTGCAATTATGATACTTCCATTGCTATGGGGTTGTATTACTAGGTTCAGGCCTCCTCATCAAGTTGTTAATTTTCTTGGAAATTTGTGTAATCACATATTATACATCGAGACTTTATAACCTTCAAAGAAATGCTTCTTAAGTATGTTTTTATTGTGCATACATTTCATTTGTTTCTTTATTATTCTTTTTTTATCAAGTGCATGCATACATACTTCGTCAAGTTCATGTAATTGGATCATTCTAAATTTTTGATTAGTTTATTTATCAAAATTTAATTGTTATGCTAATATCAAGGATTGGTATTTGATTTCAATAGAAAATAAACATTATTTTCCATAAACCAATTAATAAGGTGAATATCGTAAATTTGATTTATACGTAATCCTATAAGCCCCAAGTGCATCTTGTAATTTTCTAGATCAATCTTTCTTCTTAGCACATGGTTTTTGTTAAGATCTTCAAAATGATTCTGTTTGCATTTTCAACTTGATCATTTGTTTGGGAATGGTAGGCAGTAGCTATCTTATGTTGGATTTCACAAGACTTAAGGAACTTCTCCATTATTTTATTTAAAAAATATGTTCCTTGATTACTAATGATTTCTTGTGGGGTTTCAAATGGTGTTAAAATATGTTCTCTTAGAAAAGCTATAACCACTTTAACATTGTTTATTGTAGTAGATTTAGCCTCTACCCATTTAGTGATGTAGTCTATACATACTAGGAAATATTGACATCCATTGGAAGGTTGGAATAGTCCTAAGAAGTCTATGCCCCATACATCAAAAATATTTGTTATTAAAATCGGTTTAAGTGACATCTCTTATCTTTTTGTTATTGCCCTTAAACATTGGCACTTGTCACATCTTTGGACATATATATAATCATCTTTAAATATAGTGGACTAATAAAACCAACTTTGTAATATTTTTATAGTGGTTCATTGACTATCAAAATGTCCACCTTCAAGGTCGTCATGACACATGTGTAGGATTTCTTGTTGCTCTTGTTTTGTCACACATCTTTGTTCCACGTTGTTCTTACATATTCTATAAAGATATGATTCATTTCAAATATACTTGGAAATTCTTCTTAGAAAAAAAAATTTCTCTTCTTTACTTCATTGAGTTGGTGTTTTCATTATGGCTAGGTATTTTGCTATGTCTACAAACCAAGGATCTTTCTTTACTAAAAATATTTTTTTCATTAGGAAATTTGTCATTAAACACTTATTTTATTCTATTTTCCTTAGTTTCTAGTCTAGAACCTAAATCTTAGCATTTTCTATTTTCCTTATTTTATTCTAATTTGATGTTGATGGGAGGCGATATCGCATACGCGATATCGCGTCGTCCCTCGTGATATCACACACGTGATATCACAGTGCGCCATCATATCTATAAATAAGAGGCGGCTCTCCCTTGTTTCCTCATCCTAGGCTAAACCGTAGGGAAACTCTAGCAGATTGATCACTCTAGAGATAGAATATTTTCTATGTGCCCACAGTAGGAGTCCTAAAGTGAACAGATCTTTATTCGAGCAAACATTGTACCTGAACACAAGTTTGTGTACGGCAATAAAGACGAGCTTCTTGGATAAACCTTGCAGTGCATGGAATAGGCTAATTAGGATTTTATTTGTTTTTATTTATTATCTGTTATTTACATGCTTTATTAGCTATTTACTGCTTTCTCTCTCAACCCTTCTCTCCTAGTTAAGTGCCTCAGTACAACCACTTCGAGCATGTGCATTACGCGTGGTGATCCTAGCAACGATTAGCGTTTGGTAGCCACAGTTGCATCGGTTCAGGGTGTGTACGGTAAGTGGGAATGGATGCTGATCCTAGGTTAATTTAGACTTAGTTCATTAGTTAAAGTTAGTAATTAGTCTCTCTACCCTTCAACTCATTAGCATAGGAGACAAAAACAGAAAAGCTATAAAAATCATATACCTCGGACTTACTTAACCATACAACGTGACAAATACAAGTAAGTTTGGGAAGACAATGAATAATTAACCTTAACTGTTCCATGAGGCATGTAGGCACTTAGTCTACGGAGTTCGATCGGATCGCACGTGTTACGCTCGTATTTGTATGGTTGAGTGTAGGGGTACCTCGCCACTCATCATTGGCACCGTTGCTGGGGGACTAAGTGTTTGTGTGCTAAGTAGAACATAGGATATTAGTCACATTGTTGGGAGCTTAAACGAACCTTAGGGTTAATTAAAGAAAAAAATTATATAATGGTAAAATCAGCACACCTATAAGACATCATGTCTTCTTCTTCTTCTCACAAGAGCACTTCACCTAGGGATCATACAAAGAACAATCAACAATCAAAAACACATAACCTAAATCCGCTAGCTCCTCAACAATATAGGGTGGAATATACTCATCCCGATGAGTATATTTCCAATTTTACTTTTATCTTCCATCAAGATGAATAGATGCGCTGGAGAGACTTGCAAGGTAACATAGTGTTACCTTCGGATCGTGCAGTCCCCCAACATGCTCCTCCGTGCTTTGGCATAGATCGACATGACAGTATTATATGCCAAATACATTGCAGAAAATTTTGACACAAGGGATTATCATCCCCCAACCTTACAACGTATAAGGGAATCAAGGAAGGAGAGCCAACATACACTATTGAAGGGCAAAGAGGTCCCACACGTCCTAAGTGAAATCAGAGATGGTGAACCACTTATAAATGGTTCGCTATCGAAATATGTTCCCCCTCCTAATGATAGTGAGGAGGTGGGGTATTAGAACCTGCGCTCCATGATACATAACCCTGGTTTTGATCCCCGTGAGCACCAACTGTTCACTAAGGGAACAACAACATATGACAAGGACGGGCACTTAGATCGTCATCACGATCAGGGCCGAAGCCACAGAAGAGAAGATAAGAAACGTCGTCATGTTGATGGTTATCCTTCTTCTTCTTCTTCTTCACATCATTCACCCTCTCCTTCCATCTCTGGGTGTAGTCATAAAGAGCATAATGGTGAGGATAGAGGTAGACAAAATGAGAGACCTCGACGAGAGAGTTGAGAGAGAGGACAAGGGCATGAACGAAGGGAAAGTAGGGAACAATGTAGACATCACAGATGTCATGAAAGAGATGATCATGATGAGCCCCTACTTGCAACCCAAAGTATGCTTGATATAACAGAGGCAGTAAGAATTCCAACAAGCCATTTAAAATATAGTCGGATCAAGCGTTTAGACATGACCAATATCCCACGCTTTGAGGGGGGATACAACACGGATCCACAAAATCATTTACAGGCATTTCACGATGCCTGTGCCTTGAAAAACATAGAGAATGAGTGGTAGAAACTAAAGTTGTTTCCCAGGACACTCATCAAGGAAGCAGAGAGTTGGTACCGATCCTTAGAACCGGAAACCATCAAGAGGTGGAGTACGATGTTAGAACTCTTCAACGATAAATATCAAATGTACTCTAGAGTGTCTAACTTGCGTAAGCAGATCCAAGGATGGAAGCAAGGTATTCATGAACACTTGGATGCTACCATGGGCCACTACTATGCATTGTTACATTGTTGCCCGGGCCATGGATATGCATAGCGGGATCAACTCCACCACATCATAGATGGGCTAAGGTATGAAACTAGGAGAACCCTTAGAACTTATGCCCAAGGGAGACTATCAAAACTTAGATCCCATGAGATACGTCGCTTGTTGGAATAAGTAGCAAAAGAAGAAGGTGAACTACGAAAAAGAGAAAGTGCGGAAGAATATAACCGTGATCCCTCCCTTCGAAAGAAGGGAATGAAATTTTGCGATGAAGAGGATGAGTCACCACTCGAAGAGTTGGTGAACAGAAAAACCTTGCCGGTTCAAAAACTAATAGAAGTATCAGCTAAGGTGGATCAACTGTGGGATTCCTTAGACTCCACACTTGAAACTGTCCTAAAAATTGTAGAAGAGTCTAAGGAGGAACGAAGTAGTGACAAAGATAAGACAAAGTGGATAGATTCTAGCCCTGCATGTGACAAGGGTAAGGGAAAAATAACTATCTTTGATGAGGTTGTGGATTCAGACATAGACGATGACAGTGGATGTGAGGTTTGCCAATATAACCATCCTAAGGGATGTTGTCCAATCATCTCACATCTACAAGAGTTTGGGGTGTATGCACTCAACTCGAGACTCAACAAATGGTAGACACCCCGTAGGTTACCTTATCCTCAAGGTAACCCAAGACAGTTCCACCAACCCTTAACGTACTATCCAAGTGGAACTCCACCACAACCCATCAGACAACATCAGCAATGGCAATACCCATAGTCATGGGGAATGCCACTGCCAAAAGATCAATACCCTTACCGGCAACCTAATCCTTATGGCTATTATGTGCAGTAGCCGGTTTTTCCAAGTGACTCTATGGGTCACACAACTCCCCAACGTCACTACCAAGTTTGGGAGTACTTTAGGAGGACTCCTTCTCCTCTGGGAGGCACCCCCACATACTTACCATCCTCCAACTCCATCCGCACCTCTTCCACCTATAGTTCCCATACAACTTGCTCCAACAATGCAAGAGGAACTTCCCACTCAACCGCAGCAATGCCATGCTATGAGAGCAGTAAACATTCAACCCGCTGCTGGTTCTGACAACTGTAAAAGGGGAAGACCTTTCTTCAGAACCAGAAGCCTAGACAAGCTCTCACAACAACAAGCGGTTGAGTCTATGTACGCTCCTCCAACAAACAAAAATTCGGAGCACCCTTCAGTTCAAAATCAGAGCTTAACGCATACGGTTATGTTAACGCATACCGTAACCGATTGGATCAAGGTAGGCCATCTTCCCAGAAAATTATCTGACCCTGGGAGTCCCTTAATCTATTTACAAATCGCCAGGAATACACCACATAAGTCTCTTCTTGACTCATGTTCTAGGGTCAACTTAATTTCACGAGAAATGTATCAAGCCTGGAACCTACCCCAACTTAAGAAGAGCAACATTCAACTGGAGTTGGCAAACTAGTTCATCACCATTCCCTTGGGATTGGTGGAGGACATTGTTACCACTGTGTGTGGTTGGTCCTACCTAGCTGATTTCCTGGTGATTAAAGTAAACAACAATGAAGGGGACTTCACAATTATAATGGGAAGGCCATGGTTGAGTATAGTAGATGCATGCCTTAGGATCCACGATCTTTCCTTGGAGATATCTAAGGTAAATATTTATGGAAAGATCGAGAAGAAGAAAGTTCCATGCATCACATATAGTGATTCATCGGGTGATGACATGGAGGAATGCTTCACATCTCCTCCATGCAACAGGTGTGCCCTTGAAACTCTGCAACAAAGATGCCTGTATGTAGCAACCACACAACAAGTAGTAGATACCCCATGGTTGATAGCTACTCGAAAAAGAAATCGACAAATATGCATGGAACGAACTGAGGAAATAACCCATGTTGACAACGAAGGCATAGACACATTGGAATATGAGCGTCGCCAACTTCCACCCCTTAATCTAAGAACATCAATGGGGAGAAGTTGGGCACCTCTAAGAAATTCAAATAGATGTTCATTGTTTCGGATCTCTCCCCTGCAACTCAATTATGGGGGAGATGGCCACCTATGCTAATCATTTGGGGCCCTTAGTTCTATTTAGTTTTTATTTTACATGTTTTTGTTTTACACATTTTTGTTTTGCACGTTTTTGTTTTATACATTTTTTTCTTACACATTTTTGTTTTTCATGTTTTTTTTTTACTCGTTTTTGTTTTACACATTTTTGTTTTGCACGTTTTTGTTTTATACATTTTTTTCTTACACATTTTTGTTTTATAATTTCTTTAAATTTTCTTGTTTTTTTTTACAAATTTCTTTAACTCTTTTTGTTTTTGTTTTTCAACATCGTTCTACTTTTTAATTTTGTGTGTGTGTGTGTGTGATTCACCTTGTAAGTTTGTCACCAATAAGTGTTCTTCATGATGGTATGAACTATTTTCATATTGATTGCTAATGTTTGGTTTTTACCTTTAAGTCATGATGTTGATACTAAGGTATGTTTCTTTTGATATGGCAGGCAATAAGTTCACTTCATCCATTCATCCACCAGTTTCTATGGTCTCTCTTGGCTTGGAAATGTACAGTCCCTTTCTAAAAAGAACTTTAATGAATCGGTGATTGGGCATTTCTCAAACTAAGGAAGGACTCAAGGATTGAAAAGGGTGTGACTTCAAGGGAACTTGATCCATTTGTGTTGGCCATTCTCTTGGGTGCTTGGATGTTTTCTTCTTGAGTTTTCTTGCCGCTTCGATGTTACCCAATTATCGGGAAGCTGAGCAATAAAAATAACAAAGTCTTTGCATGGTGTGATTCTCACACATAAAAACACAAAACACAAAAAACAAAAAAAACAAAAAGAAAAAAACAAAGAGAAAAAAAAAGAGAGAAAAAAGTGAGAATTCAAAGCACACCCCTTAGACAGAATAATTCCTTGGGCTACAAGCACTGGTTATGGAACAAAAAATGTTCCCTCTAACTAAGGCCCTTCTCGCTTCTCATTCTCTTCTCATTTGTTTCATCGGAATGGTGGTGACTCTTGGAGACGGCATTCTTGTTACTTCAAAAGGATGGATTGGCTGAATGCATTGATGCAAAGTCACTGGATGTGGTTGGTTTGAGGCCGGAGTTGGAATGAGATTTTCCAAGTCACATTAATCATGAAACACATAAGGGGCTGTACACCACCTTGTTCTTGAGACTCCATTCCATTCTCTTCTCTTCATCCTTCTCTCCATTATTCACCTCATTGACGATTGTATCATTAGTGTATATTTTAGTTGATGCATTGTTTTCTTTTCGGTAAATTCTTGCAGTTAAGACTTTAACTCTTGTTCCAAATGCCATTCCTAGAGCCTACGGACACTCTGAATGTGGGTTTGTCAGGGCATTAAGGGCATGAGCCTGCTTTGGGGAGGATCCACTGACATTCCTATTTGGTGCACCTGTTAATTTCTTTCACCTAACATTTTTGCAATTAATTTTATTTTGTTCATTTCCATCTTGACATCCATATCATCGGCGTTACAGTTGTCTCTTTTTCTTCATCTTTCTTGTTCTTTTTCTTTCTCCATTTTAACGCTATTGGAGGTTCGCGATTAGTCATGGGGGTACGGGGCCCGATTTTTTCTATTTTCTCCTAGCCCCAATTTTTTTGATTTTTTTCTAACCCCTACACCTTCAGTAGTCATCATTAATATATCTCCAAATCCGTATTAGCCATACCACAACCTAGCCAATGGACTTACACCAAAGTAAGGTATCAATTACATGATGATTCAATTACCCTTGCTAATATAAGACTATGTTGTGTGTGCAAATGGAGATCATGCAACAACGGATTGGATCTGGAGGGACCACTTGGAATGGAGCAGTGCTGAAGTAGCTATGCAAGGAGCAAGATCAATGATGCACTTATGGATGGACAACGAAAGGCGCAATCTGGCATTGGCAGCAGCAACACTTCTTTCTCTCTCTCTTTCTTAGCTACCAAATGAGGCCTGATGTCAATGTAATAAGGTGTTCACTCTTGTTGTCATGAACACTAGTTTTTTTGTGTCTTGTAATGATGATCCGTTCACAAGTCATCTCATTAGTTTCCTTTGAGTCAATAATTCCATACCTTCCTAATATTATTGTAAGGAACTCGAGGATGAGTTTTCATTTAGTCATGGGGGTATGATGGGACGCGATATCGCATACACGATATTACAGTGCACCGTCATATCTATAAATAAGAGGTGACTCTCCCTTGTTTCCTCATCCTAGGCTAAATCGTAAGGAAACTCTGGCAGATTGATCACTCCAGAGATAGAATATTTTCCATGTGCCCACAGTAGGAGTCCTAAAGTGAACGGATCTTTATTCGAGCAAACATTGTACCTGAACACAAGTTTGTGTACGAAAATATAGACAAGCTTCTTGGATAAACCTTGCAGTGCATGGAATAGGCTAATTAGGATTTTATTTATTGTTATTTATTATATGTTATTTACATGCTTTATTAGTTATTTACTACTTTCTCTCCTAGTTAAGTGCCTCAATACGACCACTTCGAGCACGTGCATTACGTGTGGTGATCCCAGCAACGATTAGCATTTGGTAGCCACAGTTGCATTGATTCAAGGTGTGTACAGTAAGTGGGAACGGATGCTGACGCTAGGTTAATTTAGACTTAGTTCATTAGTTAAAGTTAGTAATTAGTCTTTCTACCCTTCAAATCATTAGCATAGGAGACAAAAATAGAAAAGCTATAAAAATCATATACCTCGGACTTACTTAACCATACACCGTGACAAATACAAGTAAGTCTGGGAAGACAACGAATAATTAACCTTAAGTGTTCCATGCGGCGTGTAGGCACTTAGTCTACGGAGTTCGACCGGATCGCGCGTGTTACGCTCGTATTCGTATGGTTGAGTGTAGGGGTACCTCGCCACTCATCACATGTGAAGGTTATTTTATGCTAATATTCCATTGTAATAGCTACTTGATTGTAATCACTAAACCCATCCAAAAAGTAATAATATTCATGCCCTTCTAGTGTCTCCAAGATTTCATCTATATAAGGTAGAGGAAAATGATCTTTTTGGTGTTTTAGTTAAGTTTTCTATAATCTATGCAAACTTACCATTTCCCTCCCTTTTTAGGTACTATTGTGATAAGACTCACCCACTCGCTATCAGCTATTGGATAAATAATTTCTTCCTTCCAAAGTTTAGAGATTTCATCTTTAATGATTTACTTTAAGGTTGGATTAATTCTTCTAGGGGGAATTCTAGCTGGTTTAACATTGTCTTCTAGATAGATGTGTTGTTTACATATGCTAGATGAAATTCCTTAATGGTGTTCTTCATAAATCAATGCAAATGCCTTAGATTTTCTTTTTGAAACTTCTATTAATCTTATTTCTTCTGCACTAGAAAGTTGGAAATTTATTATTAAAGGTTTATTTGTATCAAGGAAAATGTACTTAGGATTGCTAGGTAATTCACGAAGTTCCAAAGAATCATTAATTGATGGTTCAATTTTTTCTCCCATATTCCCTAATCCAAAGTTTAAGATTTGGTCTAAAAGATCTTTTTGTTCTTTTGTAGAAGGGTCTAAAGGTCCTTCTTCAAAATTATTTAATAATAATGTTTCCCCATCTTGAGTCATTGCTGATGTGGGTATTATGTAGAGAATCCTAGCCTCTTTAATATCTTGGTTCAACTAATCTTCTTTTTCTTTATCGAATACATTAAGTATAAAGGTAAGATTGACAAAAGATAATTGGAGTTGCCTTGATTTACAATTAATTATTGCATCGGCTATTGCTAACCAGGGTCTACCTAGGATGATGGGAAAACAATCTAGATCCTTTACTTCCAATACAACAAAATCAATAGGATATTTTCCTTTTTCAACCTCCACAATTAAATCTTCTACTACTCCTATGGGTTTAACACTTGAGCCATCTGCTAAAGATATTTACTTGTTGACTTTCCTTATATCATTGAAGTCAAGTACCTTAGCCATTTCAAGTGGCATAATGTTGATACTAGAACCTAGATCCAATAAGGCATTTTTAATGTTTTTCCTATTAATTCTTATTGGGATTGTTGGAATCCCCAAATCTTGGCATTTAGGAATTTCTTAACTTGTTATGAGTTGAGACAAGTTGTCAACAAAATATACTTGTTTGGAAATTTTTTCTTTTCTCCTTTTAGTGCATAGTTCTCTCAAGTATTTGGCATAAAGAGCTATATCCCTAACATCTTGCTCTAATGAAATATGTAAATATAATTCACTAAACATTTTTTCTATATGTTCCTTAGTTGTAAACTCTTCTTGCAACCATTTAAGGAAGGGAGGTAGAATTATTTTCCTATTCAAAGAGGAAGGGGTTGAGGGCTATTCCCTTTTCTCCAGTGGTTCTTCACATCCTTCCTTATCCACTTATGTTTCATTTTCTTGGAAACTAATCCTCTATATAGGTCTAGGCTCAATAATTTTTCCACTCTTAGTAATGATAGAATGAAGTTGTTCCTTACCCTTTCTTTGTGATGTGGGGTTTGGCTTCAATAGAGAAGGTAGCTCATTTTTTAATTAGATCTTGAAAACATCTTCTTGTCTCATTCATGAATTGCCTACTTTCCTTAATGAAGTAAGGATTTGAGTGAATCTATCCAAATGTTCATTGATATGGATTTTAAAAGGTCTGAAATTATTTTGGGAATACTGTGGTTGTTGAAAGGGTGATCTTTATTGGAATGAAGTTGTTGGTTGACTTCTATATTGTTAAAAAGCCTTTACTAATTCTTGCACCTCCTCATGATAATAAGCTATGCTAATAAGCTATGCTAGGTAGGTGGTGCAATCATGTTGTTGGCTACCACATAAGCTACATACTTTAGCTTGCACCATGTGGGCTTGTTTCTTTATTAACTAAGTTAATTCATCAATGTCTTTATTTAGTTGTTTGGTCTATTGAGTCATACCTTGCATGATGTTAAGTCTTGTTCATCTTTTACTTTGATTAACCAATGAGTCTATTTGTTGGACCTGGAAAATTTGGTTGCTAGAATGGGAATCGAAAAATCCCAGGTGCCAAAACAATTTTAACCTCAAATTCCAAGGGCTTTCGAAAAATGGGATTCAAGGCACCTTAGATGGTATGGCCAATAACCTAGGGACTTATGGAAATGTAAACAATGGTGAAAACAAAAATAGAATTGCAGATTTAGAATGAAAACAAACACAAAAATGAAAACGTGAATTTAAATCTGCACAACAATGAATTGTAACTTTATTGAAATGGAAAATAAAGTAGCAAGTTGAAAAGGTACAGATTTTGTGTGCTGGGTACATGAGAATTTTGCCTGGAAAGAGCTTGAAGTCCCTTGGAGCTTGCAATCTACACTTGAAACCTCACGATCTAGATACTTTGCAACCCCAATTTCCAACAACTCCTTGGTCGTTCCCATCAGAATCTGCAATTGTGGCCATGAATGGTGCTCCACCCTTTAGGCAGTGGTATCATGTTGGAAGTCTCTAATGCCCACTGTAGACACCAATTTGCTACTCTCGAAGGAGTTGTTTAGAGTTAATTTATATATTTTCAAGTTCATGGATAGGAAGCTATGATTGGATGTAACTTGCAATCAATTGTAGTGAGTAGCTATGAGTTAGTGCAACCTACAACTGGTAGATAGCTTCAAAGTCATTTTATATGTTTTCCATATCAAAATTCAGGTTGTAAGGTGATTGTAGCCTGTAGGATGTTGCAGCCACTACTAAAGGTGCAACTCATAGTCACATGCACTAAGAGCTAGTCACTCTTGGAAAATTTCAATTCAAATCGATTGTAAGGCATTGCAACCCACAGCCTACATTGATAAACGGGTTGCTCTTAGGATTATGTTGCAAAAGGGACTTTAACCAAGTGCAACTCAACAGCTTCTAGCAAGTCATCTAATAGCTTTTAAAATTTTTTCAAAATCATGAATTATACAATGTTCAGGTAGCCTATATATTGATGTTTGGTGATGTATTTAGGGTCTTTTGGCCATTGTGGATAGTCTCTTGGTTGAATGAGGAGCCCTTAAGACAATTGTGTAAGTCCCTTGAAGAAATTGTGTTAGATTCCTTGGTCAATTATGACTTCATTTCCTAATGAGAAGTGAACTTTAAGAGGTTGTATAAGCCTCATGCTCTATAGCAAGTTGAGCATGATTAAGATTTGAGTGAGAGAGGCTAGATAATTCCTACATCTTGTAGCTTGTGTGCTTGTAAGCCCATAACATTTTGCATTCTATACATTTTCATATTTGCATGTTTAATATAGAGGTTATTCAAAGTACCATGACTTGAAAAACCAAACTATTATAAATAAAGAAGCCTACTTCAAGAGCAAATTTGTAATTGTAATTGACCAAAGTACCATGACTTGATAAACAAACATCTAAAAACCAAAGGAAATGAATCAAAAACAAGTTTTAAAGGAAAAACGTTGTGATACCATTGACACCCATCATTTGCTTCTTGTTTTACCTAAAAAGTTTCTCTTGCTTTTACACTTCACCTTCGTTAACCAAATGCTTATCTATACATCGGATTAACCATTGACTGGAAAGGAGCACTAATGGCATTGCTTATTTGGCCAACTTGAAAATCATTTGCTTACTTGAATGAGTTACCTCTTTGGGATCATGACACCAAAATAATGATACGGCTTCAAAACAATTTTCTTGGTTGTTTTGTGTCTCATGCTAATTTTCAACTTTTGTCGCTGATACCAACAATTTTTTCTTAAGATGGTTTCATCCCGGGCCAGAATTCCATATTTTTTAAAAAAATTATGTATACATTTTATAGGATATCTTTTTTTTAATAGTTTAACTGTGTACAGGCCATTTTCATACATTTTGAGAAAAAACCGTCCCTACTAAATTCACGACAAACTAACAGTAAAGCTTATTGAGCACATCTCAAGCTCATGATTGGTAAAAATTGTTATTGACACTAGGGATTCTTTGCTACTGACAATAAATAATAAAACAAAATTTAAATTTCCATTCAACATGTGTAGAAGACCAGCATATTTATGTGGAAGATTATGAACAAACTGAGGAGCTAACGCAGAGAACCAAAATTTGAAACTATGAAATTCAGGGTACCAAAATTCTTGACTGTTGCATTGCTGTTTTTCAGAATACAATCACTCCATATTGATCTTTACGGTCTGCAAACCACTAAATATTTACTGAGACTAAGTTTTACTGTTTACTAAAGGTTGAGGTCTCCTGGGGTGATTAACCAATGTTTCAGCAGAGATTTCACAGTCAGATGGCGTGCAGCACTGAGCATTGAAATAAAAAATCTGCACCCGTCTATTTTATATTCCTCAAGTGGGTTCATCTGCGCAAAGCTCCTTACATTCACCTGAAATGTGAAACAGCTCATCAAACTCACACGTTGACAAAATAAAGAATAGATAAAACTTTGAATATGCATTTGTACCGCAGCACCCAGACGATTCATGTTCACCAGGTGATCTTTCCAGAACGAATCTATTGCCTTCACCGCAATACATCTCTTAACACCAACAAAAATCATGAATTTACCATGCTATTTTAGAAATAAAAGTACGAGAGTAAACAAATAATGCTACAAAGGTACTCAAGTATTAATGTGTAGACTAATGCAATATTTCAAAGAGGAAACACTATGCAGAGCCCTTGGCATATAGCTTTCTATTGCAGAGATATGCTACTAGCAGCTATCCAACTAAAAACTGCAAGTTTACCAGTACCTCTGCAAATCAAATGCTAGAGCACTGATATGCATACATATATCAAATTATGGATACAAACTCTTTATATTTCAAACACCGGCGGCAGGAAAGCAGGGAGGCGCACTAAAACTAATAAGGCAAAAATAAAACTCAAATAGATGTTCATGTGATGCCAGCAAATTACCTAGGAAACTGGTTTTCCTCATTGATTACTTCCCAGGTCCCAACGTTCTTGCAGGATGGGATTTCAGACTACCCTTGTAATAGGTTTGAAATTCTCAGTTTCGCATTGGAACAATGAAATGGGGAAATATGAAAATGAACAATCAAATGAGAGGTTACGACATTCACCTGCAGCGGGTATCAGGTGATGCCAGGACAATCATCTAAAGTTCAATACACAAATCAGATAACGCTCAGAGTGTGATATTCAAGTGTCGGGTGTGCAAGGAAAGTACGGTTTTCGACGATAGATGGAAAATATTACAGTTTCCAAGTTACAATGGTTATATGCAAATGATGATGGATGGATCCTTGGAACCTTGAAATTGGTGCCTCTCCAATTAGAAATAATGCCAAGTAATTAAAACGAAATAGCTTTTAGGCACTGAAGGGGAACAGAGGGGGCTGGGGATTCAAAAAAATTACCAAACGTTAGTCCGATCAATTCAGTTAATTTGAGAAGTATCAAGGAAGAGACTTTTAGTTAGGTATACAAAAGAAAATATGCATGTTCACGAACAGCCAATTCTGAAGGCATACCAAACAGGATAGAAAGGTCATTCTAAGTTAAGTTCTGTGACATGCAGGGAAGGGAAAATTCTTGGGTTATTGCAACCTGAAATGCTAAAAGATGCGGATTAACACACATCATTTGCTAGAAAACTGAAGAATGGGAAAATGCCAAGAAAGATAAAAAAATAAAGGCACAATACCATATTAAATGAAAATAATATTGCTAAAATATGGAAAGAAATACCACATTGAAGTAACTGCACCGCTGTTCCACATGTATTCAGGACACTAAGAGCTGGGAACATAGGGATGCATCCTAAATTTGTTTGGGGACAGGATGGTTTTTGGGGAATTTCATGGGACGCAATGGGGATGTGAAAAGGAATAGTTTTGTATAAGATATCCGGCCAGCTTTGAGGCTATTGAAGATTATGGATAAGTTTGTTGGGCTTGTTTGGTTGCCCAATTCTTTAGGTGCTGTTTCTACAGATTCCATTCATTGTATTTAGAGAATTGTTTGGTTTTAGTTAGTTTTATGAAGTTTTACATGGATGAATCTTCAGATTCATGTTGAGCCCACCATTTCTATAGATTTCTTGGTTCTTTTCAAATTTCACCATTTGAGGTATAATCCGCTCAGATTGGATTCAATCCGTGTGGACTCAAAATCTCCATAAATTCAACATCCATGAATTCACCCAACCAAACAGGCCCTAAGAGTTTTTTATTCTAGTTATTTCAAAATTTTGCATTGCAATTTGGACAGCAAAGCATTTTGGTAGTGTTTTCGAACAACATGAAAAGTTGTGTCCAAGTTACATCCAACACAAGCAAACAAAAACAATCATTACAACTTCAGACACGAGATCTTTATTAACAAAGGGTCCAAAAAAGAAAAAAAAGACCCAATAGATCAACAATGGACGGCAACCTTCGGGAGATTTGAGACATACCAGACATCCTTATGTAACACAACACTGCACCATATTTTCTGTTAAAATATGGATGGATCATTTGCAAATAAGTTTATTGTCCCTATACTTTTTAAAACAGATTTACCGCACTATATGCTACAGATGTTTGTTGTTTGGTTTTCTACTTGTTCAAAATTTTGATACTTTTGGACATGGGAAAACATGGGAGAATAAAGCTCAAGAAATTTTGCAGTTTCAAGTTTTGTTAAAAATTCAGTTAAAATTTGATGAAGATTTGCTCAGCTCAATTAAGTATTATATAGCATTATATTACACAGGCATGATCATAGTTAAGACTTACGTACATTAGGATGTTCTCTAAGAAACTCCATGGATTCAACAACGGAATAGTTTACACTTGAAATTACATCATTACAACGCAACATAATGCTATAAGGGTACCAACCACAAGACAGATCGATGGTTGCTAACAACATGATATTATCCATATCTAATTTTAAAAATTTAATTTAATTTGTCTTCGTGTACCTCAATGGTAATCCATTAACTTGTTAATTAATGGATTCAATATTTGAGACTCACTATTGTGGCATATTCTTCAATAAAGTGTACGGGGTAACGTAAATTCCCATCAATATGTAAGTTCAAATATTTATATTTTATTATGCAAAGCATTAAGACTTAATAAAGGCAACAGAAACTCATGTACCCAACTGATGGAAAAAACATGGAATGATAGTGATTTTATATTTTATTATACCTGAGAGAAAAAAACCTAGAATGATGATGATTGTTGGGTGAATCAAACCCCTGCTTTCATCTCATAGCCATTGTTATCAGGTTTATTCAATCCACTCTTTTTTCTGACTGTATTTTTCTTTTAATATTTTTGTTATTACATTGATTTTACTCCATTATAATTGACTTATTGAATTGTGCTCACTGTATTACATCAATTTATTTACTACGCTACATTTAATTCATCATACCAATTTGATAGCTGTGTCACAATCATTATAATTATCACGAAGAGGATTTAGGAAATTCAACATAATTAATTCACTGCACTCTATTAATTAACCTAATCAATTTACTATATTGTAAAAAGGTATCACATCTTTAATCTAGTTTTGCCGCTCAGACTAACTTCGAGTGTGTTACTTTGTATGTAATAGGTTGCAATTTGAGTTACATTTGAGTCATTGTTATACCCTGCATACTTTCTACAGAAGTATTTTATTGCTTATATGACCTAAGGGAACATAGAGCCAAAAGGTTCTGGTTCTAACACCTATCTGCTGTAATCTAAATTTGCACTACTATCATTTATTGCATTAATGTAATCAGTTTTCTGCATATTTTATTTCTTTACGTCACAATTGCTATTCATATTAATTGAATTAATTCACCATATTTTTATTTTATCACACCACTGCCTACATGGCTATAAATTCTTGATTTATCATGTGACATCTCCCCATAATACTCTATTAAATATGTACATGTAATGCTTCTAAGTTAATAAGACACTATGTTGCTTTTGTGGGCGATGGTGCCACAAGCTTAGGCAATTGACCGGGCACTTCCTCAAATGGCTTTGGAGGTGGGATTAGAAATTAAAAAGGGAAAGTCAACCCTTCAACTGCTCAATGCTGATGCTAGAGTTGGAAGTAGAATTTCTCAAGTGCTGGGGATTCTTCAAGGTACTGCTCAAGATTCCTACTTAGGTATCCCCTTTTTGATTGGGGGAGGAATTGAACTTGGTCAAAGATGGTATAGAAAATGGAACACTAGATTTGGTCAAATCATTTCCTTAACACACAAGGGTCAGGTGATGTTTGCTATGGTGGTTTTAGCTGCCATGGCCCATTTCATGGCTTCTATGGCCTCTCCACCTACTAGTACTATAATGAAGATTGATCAGGTGGTTCGAAATTTTATCTGGTCAGGGGATAAAGGGGGTAATCGTATGCATTTGGTATGTTGGAAGACTACAGCTAGACCAAGGGATGTTGGGGGACTCAGAGTTCTGAAATTTAATGATGAGATAATGCTGGGATATCAGCGATTAATTAACCAGATCTTACAACATCATGAGGGGGCAGCTCAATGGATTAGAATTATGAATGGCAAGTATCACCAATTTGGCAGACACTTTGCAAGCATGCATAGGATATGATGATAGAAGGTTTGTTGGGGGTGTCACCGCGGCAGCTTATTTAGATTTAATATCATCCTTGACTCGACGGATGGAGGAATGTTTGGAAGGGACGGCTGCTGGAAAAGCTCAAGGTTTTCATTTGGCTGATAAAACATGCAACAATTTTGGTGCGGGCTGTCCTATGTATGATAGTTGTCCATTATGTTCCGACACCCTCGAGACAATTGAACACTTTTTATACCAATGCCCTAATGTTGTGGACAATTGGTGGGCTGCGGCAATTCAGGCCCATGCAAAGTTGAACGGAGATTCTAAGGTGATGGTGGTTCTCTAGGTGCTCTGGAAGATCAAGAACAACACGATTTTCAGGTCAGTGCAGCATCCTTCATCAACATAGACAACAATTGTAAGCATTAGATTTTGGAAGGAGGCTATGGTTGCAATGGGAGTAATGCCCACTTTTGAGCCTTTGTGTACGGCTTATCAGGTGAATTCAGAGCTCTAGTGGAAGGTGGAGCGAGTTAGATGGGCCAAGGTCCTCCCTTAGTTGAAGGGCAACCTCAAGTTGGTTGATGGCCTGTTTTTCTAAAATTGGGCTAGGGATGTTACGTCCTCAAGCAATGTTCAACTTGAGTTAACAAAGGTCATGATTGCGCGGTAACGTGGAATCCCAATGGCAGGAGAAACTGTGCTTCCTATGGGGCGTGGCTTGCAGGATGCTAAAGGCTTTTTCAATGGCATGATCTTGAAAACAAGTAGTGGCTAGGTGCTGAAGTTGGCATTGTTGTTGCTATGGCAACAAGTCGCAGAGCTTGTGGATCATTTCTTGGTCTAGTCTGGAAATGCTTGGAAGCTACAGAGCATGCACTTCACCCTGTTCAAGTGTATGTAGTTGGAGTGTGGCATGAATCTATTGAGATTTTTCCTAGCCACTTGGGATTAATTCTAGCTTTGTGGAAGGCGGCTACCTCAGCTATTCCATCGGTTATGACTGTGGCTCAAAGGTAGATGGTTTACAAGCATAGGCAGCTAGATCCCTAGAGGGATGTTCTTGTGTTGGTGTAGGTGCAGGGTTCTATGGTGGAGAGGGAAGGAGCAGGGTCAAGGAGGTCTCCTTCTCCTATCCTTGGTAGCTAGGAGATGGGGCTACAATGGACTCCAGAGCTGCAGCAGGTGACAAAGGAGGCTATGGACAAGGCAAGGTGGGAGGAAAGGCACATGTGGGAGGCAAAGTGGAGTGCCTGAGAGGAAGAGCTCCATCAAATCACTATCCACCTAGAGACCCAATATGCTAAAAAGGAGGAGCTTCTGCGGAAGCATGAGTTGCACGAAGCAATGAAAAGGGTGGCACTGATTGATGATTCGCATGTCTAAATCAAGGAAGAGCAGCAAAGGGATGAGTAGGAAAGGATGGAGCTGCTAGCTAAGGAGTGGGAGCATGAGGAGGCAGAACATTTGCAGCGGCAACAAGATAAGGTGCATGCACATAATGCTCAGATGTGGCTATGTGATGGGAGATTTCCATATGTCATTATGGACATAAACATTAACACTTCTTGGTTGGCTCTATGCCGACACATCAGGCAGTGATCAACTAAGCTTCATTCAAATGGCAAGGGGGATGCAACCAAGTGTGTACAGAAGGAGGCTGCTTTTAAGGAATTTCAATAGATGAATGCTTTTGTTGATATTGAGCATCATCATGATGTGTTGCAAGTCATTCATAGTCAAGAATATCCTGACTATGAATGTACTAGGTTGTTAAAGCACCTTTAGAAATTGGGTACTATATGTACCAATGTCCTTGTCTGTGATGGTTTTTTTCAAGGGCCACGTGTGGTGGCCATTTTTGACTTGCTGTGCCCAAGTGTAGGGGCACTCCTCTTTGGTTTCTAGTTTGCCATGGTTGGTCATCTTATATAGTTTTCAGCAAATGGAAGGGTGAGAAACCCCCTCGCAATAAGAGAGGCACATCCCTAGACAATTTTGTTTGTACATTTTGTGACTTTACTTAATATAATCTCAAACATTTTCTCAAAAAAGTTAATATGAAGGCTTTTGATTGGGTGATTTAAGCAAGTTTACTATTTATTTCCAATTGCTTTTTAATTATGCAACATAAATACAATTATATTTTTATGGACAAATGACTGACAAAATCTAACCTTATATTAGAATAATATTATGAAAAAAGTGAAATTTAGATTCATGGCTTATGTTGGCATTTTCTTGCATTTTTTTATTTATTGAAAATTTAGGTAATAAAAATACATCAAAAATTCAAAGTTGTCAAATTATGCTCAAATTTGGTGGATTAACTCAATTTTACACCCAAAGTACACCTAAAATTAGTTCCTAGATTCAACATCCAAATCTTAGGATTTTAATGTTAAACAATTTAAAAAGTACCTTGTGGACCCATATTTTCTTTCATTCAATTAAAATACTAATGTTTACATAGGTAATTATGGCATGTTTGTACTTGTTTGACAAGCTCAATGTATGTAAATGTTAGAGGTATAAAAAGTCTAATATCAATAACTTTTGCAAGCCAAAACATAAGAATTGTGGAAAATAGACAAAGGACAAAAACTAAATTGATATTGATATTGATATTTTATTACGTCTATGGAGACCCAAATACTCCAGTAGCAATAAATCATCAACATAATAGATGTGTCCAATATTTATACAACTTGAACATGTTTTCTATATAATTCCCTATAAACATTCAGTCTTATAAAGTAAACGTGACTGAAAACAAGCAAAAAGGTGAGCCACAAGAGAATAGCCAATGTGGAAAAAGTAAGTGAGATGGTGATGTATGCTTGATGTTACTTTATGGCATGCTTATGAAGACATCTATTTTTAATATGCATATTATGTGCTTTATATTAATGGCTGAAAAAGGGACAAATAACTCATTTAATTAGAACATGTGGCTCTCTTGGCTATAGTCTCTCACATGTCTACTCCCTCATGAGCTTGCTTGTTCAAGTCTAGTCATCATGTCATAAATAAAAACAAGAGATTTTTACAGAGTGGATTGTCTAATATCTGTCCATTGTGTAAACTTTTCTATACAAGTTTTTGCCCAAGCCTTGGGATCTCATTCATCATATAAATAGAGGGGGGTTTGCTCTTGTTTTCACAATTTTCCCATGTGAGGACAGACTATGCTAGTTTGAGGTGTGTGGATGTTCCTTGCTTGTTTTCAACTTCTCTTCTGGACTGTCGTGAGTGGTCTTGTGTGTGTTCTTAGTAGAGGCATGGGAGGCTGACCTAGCAACTACTGTTGGAACCTATTTGTGCCTGATTTTGGAATGGCGAGGCTGATTCTAGGGACTGTTATTCTCTCTTTCTTTTTATTGGGAGGCTTTTGGCTGCACCTTGGATTTTTTAGGGAGTGTTGTGTTTATGCACTTGATGAACAGTGTGATGAGGCGATACCTGGATCAATTTATTGTTGTATTTATCGATGATATTTTGGTGTATTCTAAAGATAAGCAATTACATGAGCAACACTTCAGGATTGTTTTGCAGACTCTTATAACACATCAACTATATGCACAGTCAAGAAAGTGTTCTTTCTAGGAAACTAATGTATAGTTTTTGGAACACATTGTTGCTGAAGCAGGTATTGTGGTGGACACCACAAAGATAGCAATGGTACATAATTGGCCTATTCCTAAAATAGTTGGGGAAGTTGGGAGTTTCCCTGGCTTAGCAGGTTATTATTGAAGGTTTGTTGAGAACCTGTCTAAAATTGGCTCTCCATTGACTAAGCTTTTGAGGAAAGATGTAAGCTTTAGTTAGAGCTCCAATTACCAAGCATCTTATGATGAGTTGAAGTAAAGGTCGATTTCTACTCTAATATTGATTTGCCCCACCTGAGATATGTCTTATGATATATGCATAGATGCATTAGGTGAAGGCTTTGATTGTGTGTTAATGCAAGATAGTAAGATAGTAGTCTATGCTTCTCAACCATTAAAGCTACATGAAACAAAGTATCCAACACATGATCTTGAGTTAAGAGCAATTGTTTTTGCTTTAAAGATATGGTATCACAATTTGTATGGTGAAAAGTTAACTATTTGGACTAATCATAAGGGTTTACAATACTTGATGGACCAACCACAACTAAATCTCAAGCAAAAGAGATGAGTGGAGTTATTCGCTGATTGTGATTTTACTATTGTTAAAATATACTCTTGAAGTCAAGATACAATCATTAATTTCTTAACTTAAGCTATCAGCAATTATGAAAGGTTATGACCATCCACCAAAAGTCACAACGTCTTACAAAGTACAAAGGAACCATGGTTCACACTTTGTAATTATGAATGATAGAATATATACAATAATGTGAATCAACAAAAAGAAGTAACAACCATCCAAAGCCAATATTTGTAAGCCAAAAGGATAAAAAAAAATGGTAATTTGTAAAAGTACAAACATAGAAAGCTCCAAGTAGCAAGCATGAGAAACAGTGAAAGAAGGAAGAAGTCCTCATCCTTACCAAATGTTACCAAAGGAGGATGTAAGAAATAGAAGTTGAAGGCCTGGATATGCCAAGTACCAAAAGGTGGACTGGTCCATCACAGACCTAAGAAATCTTGCATTGTGAACCGAATTAAGATGTCACAAAGACAAGTGGCTATGAAGGCAACATCAAGGAGAAGGACAGGCTATGCTGAGGTAAGAATATTTTTCATGAGAACATCTGACCTAACTTAGTGTTTGATCATTGGAGGAGTCCAAAGCAACCCAACCCATGTAACACTAAGGATATTGTATTTACCAACAAGCATTGTAAGTGTGTCATGAGCTTACAATGCTAAACAAGGTACATAACAAAAAGAAGATACACTACCAAAGGAAGCGTAACACTACTAGAATACAAGAATTTCTTATAATCTTGGTCCAATGTAATATGGAACAATAGCTAGCCTAAGGATGATGTTACAATTTACCAAACCCAAAAAAATAATACTTGTTATAGCCTATTTATGATAGCTTATGACTAGTATTATGTAGTGGCCCACATTTGTAAATGTGACTTTAGTACTCTTAAATACTTAAGACTTTAACATGTTTTAAAGTTTATATATATATATTTGTAGATGTGCCTGATGTTTCTCACTAACATGAAGACTTTTGATTGGGTGACATAAGCAAATTACTAATTGTTTCTAACCTCTCTAGTTGTTTATTATTTCAGGTTTCAAGTTATATATATATATATATATATTTGACAAATGAGCATGGCAAAGTCTAGCATTATTTCACAATAATACTAGAAAATTAATGTAATGGGAATCCATAGTTTATTTTGATGTTTAATTAAAATTTTTAATTTATTAATTAAAATACACTAAAAAATCAAAGTTGTCGAAACACACTCAAATTTGATAGACTAACTCAATTTTACTCCTAAAGTATGGATCTACAATTAGTTTCTCAATTTGAGTCCTAAATTTTAAGATTTTAATGTTAAACGATTACAAACCTTGTGGGACCATATTTTTCTTAATTCAATTAAAACAATAATTTGTAGCATAGTAACTATGCTATGTTTGTGCTCATTATGACTGGCTTGACATGTGTAAAATGTTGGATGTATAAAAAGTTTAGTATCAATGATTTTTACTAGATAAATTATTGGAAATGTGGAAAAAGGATAAAATACCAAATATAAATTAAAAACCCAAAAAGGACTTAAAACAAAACAAAAAGGTGGGCCCATAAGAAAAGTCAGTATGGGATGGTGGCATATGCTTTATGACATGCTTATAATAACATATATATTTTTAATGCTAATTAGTTACTTCATATTAATGGCTGGAAAAGTGACAAGGACTCATTTAATAAGGGACATGCAACTATCTTTGAGTGTTGTCACTCTCACATGTCACTCCCTCATGAGAGCTTGCATATCTATTCAATACTTATTTATTCTACCTTCCAATTAAAGATATTGCAAAGCCTGAATAAAGCGGGGAAACCCATAGCAATATAATGCCTGGTACGTTATTCTGCCTTCAAATTAAAGATATTGCAAAGCCTGAAAATACCTTAGGCTGAGGAAAAACCTTGTCAAATCCCAACTCCCATGAACTGTGTTGTTGATTATAATTTCAGATTTATTGCAAACCCTCCTTCTCCCCTAAAGTCACATTTGTTTACCAAAAATTCAAACCCTACTTTCGGACTTGGTTTGCCAAATTCAGGGTGCCTTAAGTTGGAGAAAAACATTGGTTGATTTTCCCATAAGAAGGAAATCTTAGTGTTGTAACTCTCTGTATTGTATGATGTGAGCTAGTTCTCATATTGCATTTCAAACTTGAGATGCCCAATTACCTTCTTTCAATTGTGAGATGAGGATAGTGGAATCTTTGAAGCTAGGAAGTCTCTTTGAAGAAAGTCTTTTATTTATTTATTTATTTTTGAGAAATGGTCAGGATATATTAAAACTGCAACATATGTACAAAGCATCCCACAAGGGCCAATTGCCATTGGAAAACTAAAAACCTCACAGTGCTAGATACCCAAGACCCCAGGCCAAGGGCCTAGAGAAAGTCTTTTATTGCATAATGAATGTTTTGTACATTTTTTCATACTTAGATTTTCCTTTCATGCAAAGTAAAATATTGTGCATATATTCTTGTTTCAGTAGGCTAACCCCATTTGTTTATCAGCAATATATTCTCTTATTTGTGCAAAGAAAAGAAAGAAAATATATGTGTGACCATGTATGCTTATTTGCTTTCCATAAAATTAAGCTACAAGAACCATGATTAGAAGACATTTGGGCCTTAAGTTAAGAAATTCACCTAAACTCATAGCTAATAATTAGATGGATGATGCATTTGATTGGTGTGCAGTGTATGAAGCATGTAATATTTTTAGGGATCATTAACTAATCATTTTAATAATAATATATTCATTCGCATACCTTATACGGATAGGTTACATTATTTATTTTGCACACCTGCCCTAGATGTGGAGATGAACACCACTATCAAACCTTATTTATACATATGTTTACTTCAACTTAATATCCTAAGCTATCGGACCTAAGGGGGTTAAGTTGCACAACACCTAAAGGTTTTCAATGATACATGCACCACCCACATGTATTCCACCTCACATACAATTTTGTATCACCTATTTTGAAGATATATCATGGTGTAGTCCAAAAATGATGATTGAGTCTGTACCGTCTGAAATCGTCGGTCTTCGGCTGGAAGGAAACAAAGACCGTGGGATCATCGGATATGCACAGAAGACCCTACCTTCGCCTAAGGGCGAGCTGGAATGCACGAAGGCAGAGTACCTTGGGTGGTCCGCACGCGGATCAAACAAGGTTTTCCCCGAACGTACACCGAAGTGCTATACGTTGGGTTATACGTAAACAGCGTAATAGGTGTAAATCAGAGCGTAAACAGTGTAATCAATGGAAACAGAGCGTAAACGTAAACAAGCGTAAACAGAACACGTACAACAATTAATGTAAACTGTAAACGATTTTGGGAAGAAAATGTAACAATGGCATTACAGAATGAAAGTACAATGCACCGGTCTAACGCAGTTGTGACTGGAACACAAGGCGGACGAAAAGCCCTGGTGGATGGAAAAATGACTGTGGGCTGGTTCACACTGTAGGCACAGCGTAGAGGCTGTCTGCTCAGCGTACAGGGTTTTCTAGCGTAAAGGGTTTTGTGCTCTGGTTCGTAGCATCTCTGCTCTTTGTGTTTGCTTTGAATGTTTGCCAACCGCCTGGTTCTTGTGAAAAATTGGGGCTTATATATAGGTTTTGACGCTAGACTCGGGTTGGGCGACACGTGGTGCGTTGACCGGGTGCAAAAGCGTAAAATTTACAAGTGTACAATATGTTACATTTGCAGGGCGTATACGCTGTGTTTGGCGAGCATAGACTCTGGGCGTATACGCTGTGTTTGGCGAGTGTAGACTCTGGGCGTATACGCCGGGCATATACGCTAATGGATGTGTTGGGCGTCTGCGAACTTGGCGTAGATGTTGTGGACGCTGGGCGTATACGCTGGGCGTATTCGCTGATGGATGCTAGGCGTATACGCTGATGATGGCTGGGCATATACGCTGGGCGTATTCGTTGATGGATGCTGGGCGTATACGCTAGGCGTATTCGCTAATGGATGCTGGGCGTATACACTGGGGCGTATATGCTGATGGTTGCTGCCTTGTACTAATTTTTGCTCTGTAGTGCTGTTTCCATGCTGTCTCCGGGGATTTCGTTGTCGGGCGTATACATCAGTTGTACTTGTTGAGCGTACATGTGAGGCGTGTACGCTGGACGTCTACGCTGGGCGTATACACTGAGAATTTGAGCGTATACGCTGGGCATGTCAGGCGTATACACTGAGAATGTAGACTTGGGCGTATACAATGGGCGTAGACGCTGAGACTGCATACTTAGTGAACATTAAGCATCTGATCTTTGAAGTTGCCATGTTTAGTATCCGATGTAGCCGTGGTCGTCTGTGGGTCCCAGGGACCTGTTTCTTGACCTGTTTCTTGTTGGAGAGGTACTAAGCTCGAAATTTTGTGGTGTTTCATTGGCCCTTCTTTGTTGACGCTTGGAGGAATCAACCCGAGAAGCGTCAACAAAGAAGTGCAAAACACCACAAGCAACTTGAGAAAGACATTGCCTGTTGCCACTTGACCATACATTATCGCACCGTGTTCAGTAGTATATGGGATTTAGAGACGTAAAATTTGTATTTGGATGGGGAAATGGAGATTGTGGGGATTGGGAGCTGACCAAGAGATTGTGCTTGGTAAAGGGGATGCTCTGGTGTTTGTCGTGCGGATCCTTGTTAATAGCCATTAGCTGGCAGACTCGGGATCAACACATGAGATGTGCATTCTTTGGCAGAACAAGACTCTTGGTTGGTGTCCAAGAGGTCTTGTTGGCAAGGCCAAAGCCACGTGACGATGTGTTGCATTCTTTGGAGGAACAGGGCCCTTCTTTGGGGGAACCTGTTGGCGGAGAGCCAAAACCATGCAACTGGATGTTTCTTGACCGTTTTTTGATATGAGTACTTGGTTTCAAGACAACTGCCTTCCCACCTGGGGCTTATATGGGAAGTGCCAGAGATCTCATCTTTTTTTTTTTTTTGGAAGATGTTTTGCTTTGATCTTGTACTCATGCTCAAGTGTTGTGTTGTGTGTTGCAACTGCTTTAAAGTGTTACAGTGTGCAAGAACATGCGCAAAGTTTTGAATACACTGGGTGTATCAGAAGTGTGGCTGAGTAGAGTGTGTCGGTGAATGGATGGATAATGTACTGGGAACTGGGGACGTACTAGTGAACAGTTTGATTTAGTTTTGCCATGTGTGCTGTGAACATTGTCCCATCTTGCAGCTTGTGACGAAATGCATTCTTGTGCGAAAACCTCCGAGTGTCATCCTACAAACACAACTCCAAGGAGACAAGAAAACCATGAGTGAATAAGTGAGCTTAGACTTAAACAGCTACAAATGGAACCAAGATGTTGAAGGAGATTTCGGTCACTGTATGTCAATGGAAGCAATGCTGGTAAGATTGTCTGATGGCGAGCAATGTGGTGATTTTGATGAATGAATGTGGCTGCGGATTGTTGAACCAGAGATGAACTTGCCAGTTTATAGTCTTAGCGGACTCTCATGGGTTAGTTTTATGTCATAACCCGTTGGACATTGCTCGTTTAGCATCGTGGCGGACGTTGCATTGCCAGTTTCTAGTCTTAGCGGACCATGAAGAGGCAAACCAGTTTATAGTCTTAGCGGACTCTGGTGAATGCAACGATGGCAGTTTACTGTCGTGCCGGATGGGTGCTAGTTTATCGTCATTGCGGACATTGTGTGGTATCAGTTTTAAGTCATGATGCCAAGACTGCACTGTGTGGATGCATGCGTGTGCATCTGTATGATCCTGTAAACAAAAGCAACTAGAGAAAACAATGTTAAATAGCAACTGTAGAAAACATGAACTGAAATGCACAAGTAAATAGAAGGCAATGCGAAACTGTCGTAGTTGCGTAGGCTAGTACAATGCAAACGAAGGTGACGTATGCACAATGAACAAAGGTGAAGAGTGGGCAGGGATAAGATGTGTTTTTGGCAGCAAGGGAGTCTTGATTGAGTGGTTGTCTCCTAGCCGGATGTGGTTTTCGAAGCATTTTAGGCTTAGGCTCCACTAGGGGGCTTATGGCTTTCACCACTCATTCAAGTGTTTTAGCTTTAAATATTGTGTCGATTGTCGCTGCTCGTTCAGGCATTTTGGCTCTAGGTGTTGCGTTTTTTGTCGTGTGTGTTGCTTCAAGAGGCTCCTCTTTCAAGACCTGTGACATGTCTATGTTGTGGTCAACTTGAAAGGGAGTGTTTTCGCCATGTATGATCACTTGTCCACCTTCGTATGGAAGGCAGATTTCTTGATGTATCGGTGAGGAAACGGCTCGTTGTTGTGCGAGCCAAGGTCTACCAAGAATCATGTTGAAACTGGGCATCTCTTCTATGACAGTGAATTCCGCGCTGGTGGGGAATTGTTCTCCTGCCACAAAGGCTAAGTTGATTATGCCCTTAACTGTGACACATGATCCGTTGAAAGATTTTAAACACGTGGTTTCTGTTGACATGATCTCATCTGCCACGCCTAGTTTGTCGATGACGGAGTATAGAATTACGTTTGTTGCCGCACCGTCATCAACGTGCACTCTGCGAATGGCACATTGCCCAACACGTACACTAATCAACAATGGAGCTATTGTGACTTCCCCTCGTTCAAGGTTGACTTTAACTACATTGTCGTGGAAGGCTAAGGTGTTTGAACCGAATCCTTGTGGTGTGTGTTGTGAAATCATTGCACGGATGGATTCCATGTTAGCAGGGATGTCCTCTGTGACAGGAATGGATGCTAATGTTTGCGCTAAGGCTTCGCGATAGGCTGATGATGTCATGACCAAATCGTACAAGCTCATGGTTGTGTTTTTTTGTTTGAGCGTTTGTTTCACCTGGGCCAATGTAGCTACAAAGTCTATGTTGTCTGTCGTTGTGTTGGTTGCCTCTGTATGGGTTGAGGGCTTGGGCCTGGTTTGTTTGGGATTAGGGGCAAGGCCCCCAATGTTCAGTTGTTGTATACTAGGTGTGTCCTTCGTTTCAGCTGTGGGTGTTGTTCGTTGTTCATTTGTCCTCTTCTGCTGCCATTTGGTAGGCTTATTCATGTTGTTGGCAAGGTTGACTCTTGAGGGAGGAGAGGTTGAGACATTTCCTACGGTTGGGCTCAGGGTAAGTGAGGGGCCATCGCGTGGTGGCACTTTTATGACAAATGGAAGTTTAGGAGGTGTTGTTGTTATTTGACTAGCCTATTGTGGCACCTTGATAACAAAAGGTTTCTTTGATGTTATCGTTGGTGCAACATGTCAGTTTAACGTCTTAGCGGACGACTGTGGTGGTACTTTGACCACAAAGGGCGTCTTTGGTGCTTGGGATTGCGTTGCATCTGGCCAGTTTAACGTCTTAGCGGACGTGTGAGGTGGTGGTACTTTGACCATGAAAGGTGTCGTCGGTGCTCTAGGTGGCACCTTGATGACGATGGGAGGCCCCTTGCTCGTGGAGGCGGAGAGGATTGTTGCCTTACTGGGAGGCACATGGATCACAAAAGGTTGCCGCACAGGTTTAGGCTTACTATCTATGCCAATGGAGTTTATGACATAGGAGGCATCGTTTGTGCTGGGTTGATTCAGGGTGTTGATGTTCAGTTGGCCCCATTCTATCATTGCTTGTAGATCATCCTTTAACGCACGACAGGTGTCGGTATTGTGACCAGACATTTGGTGGTAGTGACAACATTGGTCTAACTTGAAATGTCGTGGAACCGGGGGCTCATTTGGTGCTGCTAAGGTGGGGTTCCTCAGTAACTCGCAGTACCTATCATGTCGACGGCAAGCATTCTCTGCTACGTGTTTGTATTGGATTTGCCCGGCTTTAAAGAGTTGCTCTAGTAGTTCCGAAGGTCACGCAGGTAGCGATATGTACTTAGAGCGATCCTTGCGCTGAAAATTGGACCTTAAGGTGGCCCCTGTTGTTGCAGGCGGGTTGGTACTGGTGCTTCTTGTTTTTGTGCTTATGGCCATAGTTTCCGTTGACGCCTTTTGTTTGGCAACGTGTTGGTTCTTGTAAGCCACATAGGTGGGATCATTGCTAGTTTGTGCAGCTTGTTCAATGTTCTTGATCTGTGTGAACGCTTGGCTCAATGTTTGAGCGCTTAGGTAGTATAGTTTTGACTTAATGAAGTCATTCACGGCTCCCTTCAGAATCGTAAGCAAATACTTTTCAGGGATGGGCTCATGAAGTTCGTTAAGGGTTGCACTCCATCGTTGGATGAACTTTTGCACAGGCTCAAGTGGTGCTTGTTTCACTTGTATCAGACTGTCTAGTGTGGCTTCAGGCTTGAGGTTGTACTTAAATCGGGTAACGAACTGATGTAACA
>MNCI01017909.1:1276139-1291705 GCA_015680685.1 Gnetum montanum | reverse complement strand
CATGGGGCCACTTTCACTACATCGGCCCCGCACATCCAGGGTGTCACTCTACAGTTTGTGGCTAGGCAAGGGACCATACCCCTTGTTCAACAACCCACTCACTTCAACGTGCCACACCCCACAACCGCAACTTTGAACATTGCCCCACAGCAACAAATGACAACCCAACAACCTCCCCAACCAACTGATCTGCCTACCGCTCAAGAGTGGGCAGAAGCAAAACAGATGATGCAAGCGTTAGCGGATGAGGTAAAGCAACTCAAAGCTGACAACACTGAACATGTTAANTGGTATGAATCCTCAGGTTCGGATTGTGCCTCGAAGTCATTTACATCATGTTGGTTTTGGGGCTCCTCAGTGGGTCGCCGTGTGTTTTGGCCCCTTGCCAGAAGGAGCTAGTAGATGAGCCTATGATGAGGGTCAGAAAGGGGGATGATGTCATATACGGAGGGGGCAAATTCATGACCTCCCATGTATATGTGCTCGAAGTTTCGTTTTGCCTCCTGTTCTGTGTGGTCAATAGGAAGGTTGGCTTGAATCTTCACACAGATGTAGTTATATTGTTCTTGTGTGGGGACTATGAAGGCACGTGCGCTGGAGTTTTGGGATGATTCCATGGTGATGTGTGACAGGGCAGCGTATGAGCTAGCTAACAAGTGCCGAGTGTGTTTCGGGCTAAGTGTGCAGAGTGTCCGGTGTGTGAACACTGAAAATTTTTCTAAGTGTCCAATGTGTACAGCGTAAACGGGAGAAAGTTTGGCGATCTCGGGTAAGAGGAAGTCATCTCAGAATCATACCTTCGCCTGAGGACGAGCTGGAATGCACGAAGGCAGAGTACCTTGGGTGGTCCACACGCGGATCAGACAAGGATTTCCCCGAACGTACACCGAAGTGCTATACGCTGGGTTATACGTAAACAGCGTAACAGGTGTAAATCAGAGCGTAAACAACGTAATCGATGGAAACAGAGCGTAAACGTAAACAAGCGTAAACAGAACACGTACAACAATTAATGTAAACTATAAACGATTTTGGGAAGAAAATGTAACAATGGCATTACAGAATGAAAGTACAATGCACCGGTCTAACGCAGTTGTGACTGGAACACAAGGCGGATGAAAAGCCCCGGTGGATGGAAGGATGACTGTGGGCTGGTTCACACTGTAGGCACAGCGTAGAGGCTGTCTGCTCAGCGTACAGGGTTTTCTAGCATAAAGGGTTTTGTGCTATGGTTCGTAGCATCTCTACTCTTTGTGTTTGCTCTGAATGTTTGCCAACCGCCCGGTTCTTGTGAAAAATTGGGGCTTATATACAGGTTTTGATGCTAGACTCGGGTTGGGCGACACGTGGTGCGTTGACTGAGTGCAAAAGCGTAAAATTTACAAGTGTACAATATGTTACATTTGCAGGGCGTATACACTGTGTCTGGCGAGCGTAGACTCTGGGCGTATACGCTGATGGATGTGCTGGGCGTCTGCGAACTTGGCGTAGATGTTGTGGACGCTAGGCGTATACGCTGATGATGGCTGGGCGTATTCGCTGATGGATGCTGGGCGTATACACTAATGATGGCTGGGCGTATACGTTGGGCGTATTCGCTGATGGATGCTGGGCGTATACGCTGGGGCGTATATGCTAATGGTTGCTGCCTTGTACTAATTTTTGCTGTGCAGTGCTGTTTCCATGTCGTCTCCGGGGATTTCGTTGCCGGGCGTATACATCAGTTGTACCTGCTGAGCGTACATGTGAGGCGTGTACGCTGGACGTGTATGCTGAGAATTTGAGCGTATACGTTGGGCATGTCAGGCGTATACGCTGAGAATGTAAACTTGGGCGTATACGCTGGGCGTAGACGCTGAGACTACATACTTAGTGAACATTAAGCATCTGATCTCCGAAGTTACCATGTTTAGTATCCGATGTAGCCATGGTCGTCTGTGGGTCCCAGGGACCTGTTTCTTGTTGGAGAGGTACTAAGCTCGAAATTTTTGGTGTTTCAAAGTCAAGCCTTATTTGTGAGTTTAGAACTCAAAGATAACCCTACTCATCGTCGGATGGTGATCAAATTCTTCAGGTAGGATGGTCTACAATGTGGGAATGCAATGCCACATTCCATAGGGAAAATTGTTGAAACCTATATATTTTTTACTCCCAACCGTTGATTGAAGCCTATTATAGATTAAATGATCTTGTTTGGTGAAAACATAGTGGAGGATTTGGGTTACATCTACCCTCATTTTTTATGCTAGTTGTAAAACAAAACTTAAAACAAGTGAGTCACGCAAATGTTTGATGTTTTCTAGCTCCCTATGTGATGAGAAGTGTTAGCCTTCACCCTTGTCAACGCTAGTCTTTAAGGTATCATAGTATTACTAAAGATAGACAATATGTGATCAGTGCATCAATCCTTAGAATTATGAGAAGTAAAAAGGTCTCATCTCATCAACAACTTGTTTGTTGTGTCTAATGAGGAAAGGAACGATGTAGGCCCTGTAATCAATCCATCATTATATGAGTCATATCCTTATTAGTTGCTAGTGGTAGCATAGCCCCATGTTTTAAGAGGATTATAGAAAAACATTTTATGCTGATTTTAAAAGGTGGTTATTAGGGGTCCTACATACTAAGTGATAAGGGTCTTGACCTAGTAACCCCAAGTCACAAGTCCAATTCTAGGTAGCACTGAGTTATAAATTTTTTTAAAAAAAAATCTGTAAAAGGAATTTTGAAACTAGTTTGATGAATCTAGTGGGTCTCAATAAATGCAAGTAAAAATTTCAGTTTTAGTTTCACTAAATTAAGAATCAAGTCAACGTGACTCTATTCATCATAAGAAAATTTGTAAACAGTCAAGTAAGACTTACTAAACTCCAATGATTAAAAGGTTGGGAAAACAACTTTGTCAGCTACATGCAAAACTAAGAAAGTTTTTAAAAGTTGGCATAATTTCAAGAAAAAATTAGCAATATGAAAATAAAAAAATTTTTGATAATACATTATAGGCAATACAAAATAAAAACAGAAAACACAATTAAATGAAGATGAAAATAAATATTCCTACATAAGTATATGAGCATGACATAACGTATACAAGTTCATCCTTCTACTACCAACACATGTTTTGACATAAAATATTATAGTAATTTGTTTTAGCATAACCTTTGTAATTCTTCAAAAAAACATTTAATGTAAAAACTACAATGTTTTCTACAAAACATTACATTATTTTCCAATAAATGATATCATTAGCCATGTACATGCAAACACTCTCAACTCTAGTAAGTTAAAGTCGTGATTCTGGCTCTGTGGTGGGGGGCGGAGGGGGGGCAGCAGCCCTCCCCCTCTGCCCCCCCTCAGGGGAGCTGCTCCCCCGGGTCTTCGCGGGGGGCGGCGGATCCCGGTCCTTGGGGTGCTAACGTCGTGTGGGGCCGTAGGGCCCCGAGGGCGCGGCGCCCCCCGGGCGGTAGGCCGGGACGACCTCCGCCCCCCCAGAGCCCTCTCACCCCCCCCCCACAACCTCCACCTGGAACGAGGAGCAACGGCAGAAGCTGGTGGCGGAGGCCAGGGTGGCGGAAAGGCAGGAGTGGGAGGCGAAGTGGGCGGAGGCCCTGGCCCAAGCCCGCAACGAGCTTGAGGCCCAGTTCCAGGCCAGAGAGCAAGAGCGGGCTAGACATCAGGACCTCATGACCGATGCGGCCAAGGCCCGGCTTGTCGACGAAATCAGAGCCTAGGTGCGGGAGGAGCTTGCACAGGAGGCGGAGTCCCAGAGACAGCGGCAGCAGGTGGAACAGGAGGAGCAGGCCCGGCTTAGGGAGGAGGAAGAGCAGAGATAGCGGCAGCTCAATCGTGCCCACGAACATAGCGCTTGACAATGGCTGCGGGGGGACGTTGCCCATACCTCATGTTAGGTATTAGCAGCGAAAGTTCCTAGGGCAACCTTCGAAGGCACATCCGCCGAACATCGGCACAGTGCCACCCCGACGCGGGCACTTCCACGGACGACAGAAATAGAAGGCAGGCGGCCATGCAGGGTCTCCAGCAGGCAGCCAGTTTCATGGACATGGAGGAGCACCGAAATACCTTGGACCTCCTGCATGAGCTGATTCGGCCGGATTGTGCCTGCAGACAGCTCCCTACCAACCCCTAAGGTGGTGGGGGGTCTTCGGCCCCCCCCCCCCATAGTACAAATGGTGTACAATCAGTGGAGAACACAAAGTGAGCCACTGGTGGTGGTGGAGCTGTTCAGTGATTTAGAGGAGGGGGATAGGCTGGTTCTTGGCCGTGGGGATAATGATGTGGTTTCCTCTCCACTAGGGGAGGGGTTTCATGCAGCTGCCACTAAAGTTGGGGAGACGTTCGGGTCCAAGTCTCCACGAATGGAGGCTCTATTGATGGAGGTTGCAAAGTCCATAGCAAAGGAAGAAAGGAGATGCTGGGAGCGAAGGTGGGCGGAACTAGAGGAGGCCTTCCTATAGCAGCTTGAGAAAACATAGTGACATTTTCTAGATGCAACAGGGAAGGAGAGCAGAAGGTGGAATTTGGCAAAAGCCGTAGTGCGTGATTTGATGGAGGCAAAGCTAATGGTAGCTATTTGCGCCCAGCTCCAGGAGGAGGTTTAGGAGGAGTAAAGGCAAGAAAGCGAAGCACGAGAGCATCGAGAAAGGGAGGTGGAGGAGGAGGTGCAAATACAATGGAGGTTGAACACTACGCATGAGAATAGCGCTCAAGCATGGCTACGAAAAGGGCACTACCATTATGTCATTTTGAATATCGGGAGGAATGCACCATGGAGTGCTCTATGCAAGGGACAGGAAATGCATGTTGATAAGGAGGGGGATCCGACAATGTGTGCGAGAATGGAAGTAGATTCAAAAATTTTTAGGAGACAGCTGGCTTTTGTTGATTTAGAAAGACATTAGGTGATTTTGGATGTTGTACATAGTTAGGAGTTAGCTTGTGTTTGTACTTGCCTACCTCTAAGACTTTAGTGGTGGCAAGGTTTTGGGGTTTTTGGTTTTGGTTTCTTCTTTCTACCTTGGTTATGTTTGACTCCAGGCTATTTGGAGCTTTTTTTCCTTTTGTTTGGAAGGTTACTGTGTGCTTAGAACTTGTGGCCAGTTCATGGGTTGGGATGTCAGGGTTGGACTCTTTGTTGGTGGAGAGGTAGGGCCTTCCATGATTTTGTCAAGTCAATCCAAATTGCACAAAAGTTCATGGCATCTCCACTCCATTGCATGTAGAAACTCACATCAGGCAGCTCTAGCTCACCCACAAGTAGTGGTAAGAGGTTGACCCATCCCATTTGCTTCACAATCTCCCATAACTCCCAATTCTAGCAAAACTCCTATGCCTTCAGCTCACAGGTTGGGGTAACCCCCATGACAGTGGTGGCCTCAGCCCACAATCTATGTGCTAAGGTCGTACATAGAGGGGAAGTGAGTGGCATAGCCTTGAAAATATTTGCATTTCTAGCCTTCTAGATGCTCCACAGTAGTGTCGTACCAAAGGAGCCACTTGAGGCCTACAAAGAGGGATGAAGACCTGCAACCATCTACACAGCAACAATGTACTAACACTGCAGGAAGAGATGGGGAGCAGTCTCCCTGAAAGTTCCACAAATAGGACAGCTATCATGATTAATGACCCCCATGCCTTGAGCTATGTTCGGACCAGTGGCGCATCATGAATTAAGAGCCAGGCAAAACATTGAAGTTTTTTGGGCAATCACTCCCTCCACATGCATCGCCAACTACCTTGTGCTAAATATTTGAATTTGATCATTTCTTTCGATTGTAGTCCCATCATCCCCCCTTGAACAAGTGTGTGAGCATGGGCGAAAATTTTCCACTATACATATGAGTCTCTCGACACCACCACCCAAGGTGTATACATGGTAGTCATAATGTGTGCCCACTGTGGTTTGCAATCATGGTTTTGCACTACCTGATTAATGACATTCTGATGTCCCATAAGGAGGACATCCTCAAATTTCAACATGCCCAACCCCCAACAAGCTTGGGCCTGGCAACTATGTCCCAACAAACCAGATGTAGCCGATTACCCCCTTTGCCCCTGAACCAGACAAAATTTCAAATGATCTAGTTAACTTTATTGGTCATCCTCGTGGGTGGGGTAGGAACCGAGCCCACATAACAGGAGATCTAATAGTCCAATGACCCACCTGAGGCTAGATGCACTAGACCAGGCAACTCCAAGTTGACAACCTATTCTAGGCAAACATAGGAATACCTAGATAAGAATCATTGGTCGAGCCCAACAAGACCCCCAACAATTGACACACATGCCACCGAATCGGTTCTTCAATGTGAAAGAAATGCACATCCGACTTCCCACGATTGGGATACAAACAAATTTACTTACCTATATGATCCAACACCTAGTTAATTGCTAGAGCTTGGGTTATAGTAGCCCAGGTCATAAGGATAGCATTGTCGACGTAACGTTCTATGATGCAAGTAGTGCCTTCAACGTTCAGCCCTCTGAAACCCTTCTCCCTATAGTAAGAAATCATGGTATCCATGATGATAATAAAAAGGTAAGGAGAAAGAGGATCACCTTCTCGTAACCCTCTAGTGGAGGAGCAAAACCCCCAAAGACATCCAAACATATCAAAGGAGTAAGCATCTATCTTTTGAAGATTAATGCAAAGATTTACAAAGTGCAAGTGAAACCCTTTCCTGAGCATAACATCTCGAAGGGCATTCTAGTCAACCGTATCATAAGCTTTTGCAATATCCAACTTAATGCACATACTTGGGAATTTGACCTACTGGATGGAGTGTATAACTTCTTGTAATAATATGATTTGGTCCTGGATAAACCTACACTTCACAAATCCCACCTGGTGTGGGCCCACCAGTGTTGGCATCAAAGGTTGAAGACGACACACCAGAGTAAGGTATTACAAACACCAATCGATCTGTAATGGGTCAGCATGGCTAGGTTAGGAACCTTGGGAAGCAGGATAATCTAAGAGCAATTGATCTCCTGTTGGACTTTCCCCCACTTAAGCATAAGGTTGAATGTATCCAATATGTGCTATTCCAAAAGATCATGAAATTCCTTGAAGAATTTGATGGGCCAACCATCCAAGCCAAGAGCTCTGGTAGCTTTGAGAGAAGACATAGCAAGGGAAACCTCAACATTAAAAATAGGGACAATAAGGGGAGCATTGTTAGCTTCAAAAACAACTTGTCATATGTGAACGGAGACAAGGGAACCCTCCCCCAGCCCAAACCTTAGCCTAGTAATTTTGCATCTCTTGCACAATGTCTTTAGGCTCATGTAAGCAAGTTTCCCCACGAAGAAAACTATTGAATTGATTGCTATGACTATTTGCTTTGGCTGCAACAAAAAAGAATCAGGTGTTCCTTTCCCCCTCCTTAAGCCACCACACTCTTGATCTATCCTTCCAATACTATTCTTCTCTCGCTAAATTCTAAAGCTCCACTAGCAAATCATGCTCCTTGTCCTCTAAGAACTCCTTGTTTTCCTGCCTAGATTAAATTTCGGCCAACAACTATTGGAGCATAGCCCGAGTGCCTCAGAAGGAATACTTCTAAGCCACTTGTAGGCCTTTGATACATTTTTTGAGATAAGTAAGCCCATGATTGAGGAAATCTCTAGGATCAATGTGAGCTGAACAGTATGGGGCCCAAATTTCTTCAACCAATATTTGTAACCACCCCTTCAAAAGCGAAGTTCACTCAAACCAAAAAGGAATCAAGGGAGGCTTATAGGCAGAAAGAAGTGAGGAAAGCAAGGCGCAATGGTTAGAAGTCTGCTGTTCACGAGATTGAACTAGAACCTTGTACTTCAAGAGAATCTCAGCATTACACAAACCCTGTTAATACATGACATCACCCAATCATGACCCTTCCTCCTGTTGCTCCATGTGATCTGGCAGCTTTGAAGGTTAAGATCAACAAGGTCATGGGACTGCAAGAATTGCAGGAACTCATGACTCCCCCAAAGTCAACGCTAGTCTTTTCCCACACATGCAATCATTGGTTAAAATCACCAACAATTAGCCAGGATATATGATCAAGGACCTACCTAGCAAACTTGAAAAGCTCCTAGAGCTTATCCCCCTAGCATTGAGGCCTGTAGAAGTGAGTGACCTAGAGCCCAATTGCAGGAATGAACATAGTGAGGCTCCAAGCCAACTCATCCAACACTTCGAAGGGGGATAACAACACTAGCTCTACCACCACAACATGTCACAATTGGTGGTATGTAACTGGGTTTCTTGTAGACATACACCTCAAAAATTTTCCTCCCATACCAATTCTTTATGGGTATTTCCTTTGTAACGCTACCATGGTCCCTGCAATTCCAAGAGAGGAGCTTCATGGTTTACTAGCAGACCATTTTTTGTAGACCTCTTTCAGGGTCATTTGGGACGCAATGTCAATGTTAAGCTATGTCTTCTTAAGCTACAACATTTGTTCTATTGGCCTACCAGCCCTCTTTGGCTCATCAGCCACAAGGAATCCCTGTGCATCTTTTGTGAAGATTCTCCTTGGCACTGGATCAAACAGGCTTTGGACAAATCCTACATAGCCGATACCCAATCACCCAGTGGTTGTAGTTCCCCTGCTACTAGTTCCACTTGCAAGCTAGCTTGCATGTCTTCTATAATAGGTGAAACAACTAAGGACATAGGGGAAACAACCCCCTACCCTAGCCCCCACCTCTGGCAACTCAACGGGACCAAGAAGGCCCCAACCTGCTGTCCCAAGGAAGCCACATGCTTTTGTCTACATAGGGAGGGAGAAGGCTATGGCGATACCTGCCATTTCTTCCCAACCAGCATCCAACCTCTTGTGTTGGGCTTCCCATTTGGCCCCTTAGGTGGAGCCTAAGGAGGGTGCACTCTACATTCTTGAGTGGAATGGCTAGCTTTCCCACAAGTCATCACTCGACGGGCTCTCAAGCAAGAGCAGGTTTGCTTGTCAGCATGTTCTCATCTTCAACAACCAAGCATTCCTCCTCGGAAGGCAAGTCTATGATGACCTCTTTTAGTAGGTTCTTGGGGAACAACGATTGCCAGATGCAGAATCACACATATCCCATGCACTCCTTGGATGTTGTGAACCTATCAAAAGAGATGCACTCCCCAAACTATGTTGCCAAAACCCACAAGAAATCCTTCGTCTAAAGTTCCCACCAAAGCCTGGACATGTGAATCCATACTAGGATTCTAAAGAATAGCCCTGACTCTCAATGTGCCCTTGGGCACCAAGACATAAGCACCAACCCTCAAGCACCCAGAAACCAAGGTGCTCTAGATAGAACCCGATCCCAATCCTCAGAAGAGGTAAACACAAACAGGAGAAGGTCTCGTTCAAGGGACCTAACCTGGACATCTCCCATAGACTAGGAAGCAACAGACCACCTCTTAATAAGGTCCAACCTAGGCCTGGACCCAAAAGACACAAACTAACCAATCAGGCTAAGTTCCATGGTGTGGATACCTTCCTGTGGTGGTCCCTTGACTTACATCCTCATGGTTGCACTACCCCATAGAATGGCCTTCACACCCCCCTTGCCTAGAAGCCAAGCGTTGTCCCCACTACCCAAGGTGGCACAAGGGGACCCAGAGACACCACCACAACCCCCAAGTCCTGCAAAGAGACCCTCACCCTTGCCGCCCACACCCTGTCCTATGTCATGGCCTTCTCTGTCTTTTCTACCTTCACTAACTCCAAAATTGCCACAAGTCTCCCTCATTTTGTTCCCTCCACCCATTGTGCGATTTCCTAGAACCATGGTGTTTGCAACTTAAGCACCTGGGTAATTTTCTTGTAACAATAGATGCACATGGTGTACTTCATTACAAAGACCAGGTGTATCTAATTAAAACTATCCAACTCCTCTTAGAGGAAGCACACGAGTAAGTTTTAGATGCATCTTGGTAGTGATAAAATGTATCGATTATTAAAGAAAACTTATTAATGACCAAGTACGAAAGAGCAAGTTGGTCATGTTGTGGCTAACTTCTTGGTATACTAATAGGTGAAATTTGAGCAGCAAAGACCAAATGGTTGTGTTTGTTCATACCATTCCACAATGGAAAGGAAAGAAGTAGGTGTGGATTTTATTACCAAGTTGCCTTGTGCTAGAAGCAGGAAAGATTTTATCTTTGTAGTTGTTGACTAAATCTGCTCACTTCTTAGCTATGAAGATAACAACTAGTGCAAAAGATGTTGCACGACTTTCCATGTTTGAGGTAGTTAAATTACATGGAGCACCAGTTAAGATTATATCTGATCGCGATGCTAAGTTTACTTCAAGATCATGTATAGGTACCAGGTTAAACATGAGTTTAGCATATAATCCTACAGGCAAACTGACCATATGAATCAAGTGTTGGAGGATATGCTATGGCCTTGCACACTTCAGTACACTGATAACTGCGATAGTTTTCTTCTATTAGCTGAATTTCCCTATAATACTAGTTATCAAGCCAGCTTAAAAGCAGCGCCTTGTGAGATACTTTATGATAGACCATGTCATACTCTTCTATGTTAGGATTCGATAGAAGATAGATAACAAATTAGCACATATATTGTTGTGCAGACTATGGAACAGGTAAGAGAAATCAGTGAGAGATTGAAAGCAGTCGAAGACTGATAAGCTACAGATGCCAATAAAAGAAGAAGACCTTTTTGAGTTTTCAGTGGATGATAAAGTATTTCTTCATGTGTCCCCGTTGAAGGGGCCTGTGAGGTTTGGCAAAAAGGATAAGCTTGCAGCAAGGTATATTGGTCCTTTTGAAGTTCAGCAATAAGTGGGTGCGGTGGCTTATCGAGTCAACTTGTCACCACAATCAGGTATTCACAATGCATTAGAAAATCTTTCGAAATTAGAAAGTACATCCTTGTTGCCGCTGCCTCTAGGCTTCTCGGATGCATATGGCTATTCCCCAGAAAATATCACACTGATGCACAGTGAACAATTACAACCTGAAACCTAGACCGAAAACAAAGACATGCTCTACAAGGACAGTTATGCTTCTACCACCAAAGCCCCCATAAGAAGCATTTTACAGGTTACGAGTATAGGCAAATGTTAAATAAACATTTCCAATGTTTTGCAAAAACGAATATTTTATGTACTGTTCCAAAGGCTTTGTGGAAACACAAACAAGAATATCTCGTTTACTATTCTTGAATTAAATCCAATTGTAACAATTTTTAAAACTTAAAACCCAAAATAACTGCTTTTGACGGTTCTAAAAAGGCCTGTTGCAGAAAACAATTACCAACCATAAATAGGAAAATGATAACAAAATTAGATAATTTACCTCAATTTCTTGAATGTAACCATGATCATACAAAGAGTCTCCTAAAGATTTTATATATGAAGCAATTAGATAATCTCCCAAATATTTACGTAAAATATTCACAACATTGTTGTACTTCCCAGACCTGCGCTCTCAAGGTGAATGCAGAAAGTTTAGACATCTGAGCAATCAAATTATTTTGGGAAACAACAAGAAATATCTGCAAATTACGCCAAGGAATTAGTTCGCTTACATTACTGATTCATCCAAGCTGATTAAAAGCCATCGCCGGAAAGCATATGTCTTTGCATGGATTCCTGTGAAAACATCAGGGGGCTTTGGCAAGTTTGGAAGCCAAATGCAATCGAGATTGCACTCCATACCTGGATGGACGAGTTCAAGAGATCTTGCAAAGGTTTCTTCTGTGATCCCTAGAAACGGATCTGAAGATAAAGAGGTATCAGTTGCCATTAAATAATAAAATTAATGCATAGAATCCATGAACACTAACTTATTGAACCAAAAAATTCTGACTGAAAACAAAAATTTGAAAGAAAGTTGAGAATACCTGAAACTGCACATTCTGACAGCTCACGAAATTCATCCATAAGCAGCTTAAGATTCCAATACCTTGGGGCCTGGATATCAATTATTCAATGATACATATACTAATAAAATAAAATTTATCTGTGGTAAACTGCTAATAGATGTGCCTGTTCTAAACTTGCACAAAACAGTGAAACTAACCTTGTTTGAATTTGAATTCCTCAAAACAATTTCATCTATTACATCTTGCATGTACCTGGTGATCAACCGACACGATAAGCTTATCAGCATATTAACAAACACAATTGAGATAAGGCAGTTAAACACAATACTCAGAACAATGAACCGAGTGCAAAAAACGATTCCTATTGGCACAGTTTAACAAACCAAACATTAAAAGTACAGTGCCTCAATGTATTAAGCCACTGAAACTTGCTCTCTGAACAACTATTAAAAGAAATAATAAATAACAAATCGAATTCCTAGTCTAGGATAACCATTGCTAACATTTCAATGATAGTTACTAGTATTTAAAATCACATACCCACTTATCCTCTATATTTAATTAATTATAAATATTTCTCACTTACACACAGAATTCGCTAACGTCACCAAGGACTATTAGAATACAACCTGATAAATTGTAACACAACACATGGATTCCTAAATTTCTCATATTTATAAAATTAGAAAGATGTTTATTTATAATTTAAGATATGGTTCAAAAGTATAGAACTGTTTAGTTTTAAAATGTGCTCTTACATGCAAAATTCTCCAGGATGAAAAGAGTTCATCTGTAAAAATTACATGTTTTTGTATGTGAACTACAGTTTTTCAACTAGTGGAGGACTGACAATGCTTTTGTCTGCTACTTGAAAACCATGGAAAATTGGAAAAAGTCAGGAAAAGTTCACGAAAAATTGTGAAAAATTCAGCAATGTTTAAAACAAAAACATTTTTTTATTTTTTTGGGAAAAGCGGTTGGGTATAAATTAAATAACAAAATATATACAGATATGACCAAGAACCAAAAACTAGGGAGAGATCTCTCCTGGGGAGGGAGCCCCCCAACCAGCAGCAACGTTAGGTACCTTCATGACCCCAACACTCACCCCTAGATGAGACAAAAAAGAAAAATGAGGGCTAGGGTGAAGGCCCACACACATGGGAAGCCAATCCACCCCAAGACCAAACATACCAAAACGAGTGGCACACAGACCAAAACCTTTCCCAACAAAAATCAGAAACCAGAAAGACTGATCCACAACTTCTGGTGAGGCAGACTGGAAAACTGACATCTAGGGTGCACCCTTGAGTGGACCCTGTCCAGAGCCTCCCTCTGAGATTTAAAGGCTACAAAGTTAGCTGCTTGCTGAAAACTGAGGAAGTCCTACTCCAGTTGCTGTCACACCAGGTCAGGCAGATCCTTAGTTTTGTCAGGATGGTATTTCGCAACAGTTAAATGGATATGTCTTTGCAGAACAGTCCATGTTTCATCCTTATTTATGCCCATGAGCATATATGGGCAGCGAACATCCTGCAGCCATCACCTAACCTTTGTCTCATGCGCTTGGTCCAACTGCTTCATTTGTTGCTCCTCAAGTAAGACCCTATCTGCTTCTCCTTTTCAGCTTCTTTGTAACATCTCCTCTCCGCCATTTCTTCAAAGATCTTTGCCCAAATCTCCCGCCAAAGTTCCTCTTACTTTTCCTGCCACTGCTAAGCTTCATGATGTTCCAGCGACTGCTTAAGTTCCTCCGCCTCCTCCCTATAGCGCTATCGTTTGGCCTGAGCCTTCGCCTGCACATCCCTCATCTACTGGAAAATAACTACCTCCCAACTAATTCTCTCTTCTTCCCTAACACAGCCTCCTTCTGTGTCCTTCAGTATCTGGCACAACTGGAAGTCATCCACCAACCCCAGCACATCCGCACTAGTCGTTGCAAGGGCCACAACATGCTCCTGTGGGCATGTGGAAGATGAGACCCCTACATCCCCTGAGGGCAGCCCTACCAAAGATAACCTAGTGGCAGCCCTAGCCTTTTAATGGTAGTACATGCAAGTAAAAGGGGTAGGCTGCCCTAGTGGGTTTTGCGGCCTAGCAACCTTCCACAAAGCTAGAATGAGGCCGAAGTGCTGACCCTGATGCTCCTACCTCAACAACACCAAAAAAAACTTAGGCAGATTCATAGGTTGTGAAGCCCTCATGCAATGCAAAAACACAATGTAGTTCCATGCATTAGCCAATTGTATGAAATGTCTATCCACTAGCTTAGCAACCTATTGCCAAAGTGGGCACAACGTAGAACTCAACACTGGACTACTTGTAGTTTTGGAAATATTTCCTAGAAAAGAGGTTGTAGCATCATGTAGCACCCTTCTAGTAGGTAGGATAACTTCCCCCAATGCTAGCACACCCAAAGAGTCTGTTAGCACTTGTTCGGTGAGGGTGATTGGAACCCCACAAAACGTGGTCACATCGCCCCTCCAATTTTTGTGGAAGCTACCATCCTAGAGGTCAGAGTCACCCACTAACAATGGCAAGACATCCGCCTAGCCCATTGCTGTGACAACCTCCTAAAGTTGCCTCTTCTGCCTAAATGTGTTCATGTCAGGTTCAAAAGTCAAGGTAGCACTCATCATTGCAAAGGTCTCAACCCACGATCTTTTGGCCAAGAGAGCAACATGTGCCGGGTTGTGTAACTGCTCGGCTCAAAAAATCGTAGCGTTCTGCACCTTCCAAATGTACCAAAGAAAGTAGGGAAACTATCCCCCGCAACCTGCAAGGAAGGAAGGGAGCCTGCAAACCACCAACCACAAAAGCGCATTGCAAGAGTAAGTGTTTAATGCTCTCTTCACTTGCATTGCAGAGCAAACAATGATCAATGTTAATTACACCCCAACATTTAAGCCTTGGGCGTAATAGCAAGGCATTATGTCATATTAACCAAGCAAAACATTTAAGTTTTTTGTAGAGCCTCCCCTTCCATAACGTTTTTCAACTATCTTGGGGTAGGTACTTGAGTTTTAGGGTCTCTTTGGGCTCCTCTGTAGATCAAGTCTCTCCCCTTCGGGCAAATGCTAGTGAAACAGCAGATCCTAAAAGAGAATGTGAATGTGCAGGTCATAGAAGGTTTCAAGGTCCAAGGTGGTTGCAAAAGGAGAAGACACTCAACTTAGGAGGTGTGACACCGGAAACTCAACATAATATTGATTTCATGATTCAAGGGACCCTCTAGGAGGCCTAACACAAAAGGTCCTAAAGATCCTCTCATGGAATTGCTAGCAACATGGTACCATGTATAAGAGAAATACCCTAAAAGAATTAGCCAAAGAAGAAAATTCTGATATCATCCTACTACAGGAGATTAAAACATCTACTAAAGGGGAGCACNGGGGTGTGCTGGTGGCAGCAGCGGCGAGTCGATGAAGGGAGCGCTGAAGGAAGAGGGGACTGTTGCTTCAAAAGGGCTAGGCTTGCCAAGGAAGGGGGTCGGATCTGTTGGGGGTGGTGTCGGGCGAGCACCATTCATTTGGGGCCTTGAAGTTGGTGGGATTGAGAGCTCTGTGCAGGAGGAGGGGTCCATGCACTTGCGGATTGCGGCCATGCCGAGTGAAGGGTACTTTGGAACACAGCCTTATTGGTAAGTTTGTGGTAAGTTGAAGGCAGTATGCTAGTGGGTGGCAATGCAATGGGGTTTCTACTAGGTGG